>LPNX010733775.1:25274-98396 GCA_001517045.1 Pseudotsuga menziesii
CTGGGATGATGCTAATTAATGCTCCTTGATGTCAATTAAACTTAGGATAGTGGTTTAACTAGGCCAATTTGACTGAAGAGTGTGTATGATGGTAAATGTCTCCAACACCCTTTACTGTAATTTTTATTCTGTGATCTTTTATGGGCTTTTTTTCATCAATGGATTCCCTGCATAATGACACATAAATTCTAAAATATTTTTTTAAACAATAAGTAAAGAATTTAGGTAAAAATGTGTTTAAGACCAATAGTGCAGACATTATAGAAATTTCACACGGTGTTCCTTACAATAAACAATGCATCGATGAAGTATACACACCAGTGCTTACCTATTTAATTTCTTAACACTTTTTGTTGTCTAAAATCGATGCATGTTATAAGCGAAGCGCATCGGTGTGTATTTGTTGTGAAATGTGCATTGAAAAATGTATAATTAAAAAAAAAAATCTCGACAAGGATGGTCCAGATAGGTTTGTTAGAATAATCAACCCATAGTTAGCTACAATTTCATTATTTTTGTCTTATTTTCCTAGTTCATGTGTCCCACCTTGTGCAAGTTGTCATTTACCTATCCATAGTGGTCAAACTTGCCTTATTTGACTCATGTAGCGCTTGGGAAACCTCAAGGAATCAAATCTGCTTTATTCCTGGCCTCCTAAGCGCCTGTTGTGCCCTGGCCCAACAACCTTTAAAAAACATTATTTCATCTAACAAAATCCTATTTTGTTTGATGAAATGTTCGAATTTCTCAGTGCAAAATAAAGAAGAATTACAGCTACTGAAACAATGCCATTTTTGCCAGCTACTGAATTGGGGAAATTCGTTGTTTTTAAAGCAACCTTTACAACTATAGAATATTTAACAAAATCATCACTAATGAGTTAGTATTTGTTTTTGGGTTTGCAATTAAGGGATAAATATTAATGATTTCTATATCCTTCATCTTATCCTAATCTAGAAATTAATCCAAAACATTACGAATTGATTTTGTTGATTTTGTTATTATAATTATTACTAGGGTTGAAATATTATCAATGGTTGGTTTGTGGTGACTTTGGTCAAAACCTAGAGTACGCAAGCCAAATGTGTTACAATCCATTTTCGACATATCCTAAGTTCACAAACCATGGTTGACATTACCACAAATATCTATGCCGATCATTATTATATGGTATGTTTTGCAAAGTCAATTCTTGAATTAATGGTTTGTAATTATGTTTTATTATCCGCCACCTTTCAAGGGTAAGTCGAAGCTAAGGTAGGGGGATATGCATTATGGTTCAACGTCAGATCAAAAACTATGTCGTAGCCTCCACCCTGATCCATTCGCTGCGAAGTCGATATGCAATCATGACAATGGTAATGAAACCTGTCCTTCGCATTTAAGTCTAAGTACTTGTCCTCTGCCGTGGCTGCCTGTCAATTGGACACTTGTTCTGGGTACTGCGAAGGGTCATGTATCATTAACGTCGGTTGAATAGTGATAACATGACTTACCCGGGGTCTTCTACCGTCATTCCTTGTTAATCAATAACCTCTTGTAGTGATGATGCTCTCATCCATGCCGAAATTATAGGGGCGCACTCAACGTTCGTTCATGGCTTATTTTCCTTATCATGGGTCTGAGTTTCATTTCTCGTTTTTGCTCAGGCTTTATCTCGAGTGCTCATTATCTGGTTTGCTGTCGTTTGCCAAGTTGTGGTACTTCTTTTGTGTGCGTTTACGTGCCTTGGAACGGCCGTTCATGGCGCCTGTGGTGAGGGTAGAGCCGTGCGAAATGAAGCTGCTAGATTCGGACCCTGAACTGTCAGCAAAAGTTCAGGCCATTGGGTGGATGCCATTCATAAGGAGGTTCTCTAATTCGAACCCCGAAGTTACAAGGGTTTTCGCTCTCTCCCTGGCCGATTATCAAGTTGAAGTGGGTGACCTCTGTTTCCGGGTTGATGAAAGATCAGTGGCGCTTGCTATAGGTCTGTCACTAGAAGGTGAGCGATGGTTTAAATATAAACGCATGGATATAACAGAGTGGTGGCAGCTGCTTAAAAACCCCTACCAGGATGTTTCATTTCGAACCGGGGTAGCTCGCAAGTACTTCAAGAAAGAGTGGCGTCCTGTTCTTGACTTGATCCACCGATACCTCACTTGCGAAGGCCGCTTGTCATCAACGTACGTATATCATCTCAGACTTATGTCTGTATTCATAGGTTTCCCACTGAACTTACCTTATTATCTTTTGCATAGTCTGTTTAAGATGTCTAATGCGATCAAAAGGGGTCCTAAAAATGTCAGTCACAGTCTCTTCCACCATGGTTTAGTCCGTATCTTAATTGATAGAGAGTTGTCGAAGTTGAACCGGTCTTGGGATGAATTCATTGAGGCCAATGGTTTTTCCTTGTTCTGTCATTGTATGTTTGACAATCCTGATGAGTGCAACAAGCATAAAGAGCCGAGTTCAGTTGCGGTCTCTCCTTCATGTAAACCCTTGTCGAGCCCTGGCCGTATGAGCCCTCAACCTTGCAAAGATCCTATGCCTACTCCAGCAAGAAGTGTTGATACTCCGTCGGGTTTGAAGCGCGTAAGGAAGTCCCCCTCCCTGTCACCGATTACGCCACACAACGATACAGATAAAATTCGTAATCGTGGCCGAGATAGACCAAAGGCCAAATCGGCAGGTAGATTTACCAGAAGCATGGCAAAAGGGAATACTGTCAAAACCCCCGTGTCTGGTAATGCTCGTATTTATACTGTGGTGATTGATGATGAAGCCGAATATCTGCCTGTGAATGATCAGGTTGCTGACCATGAGTTCAATTTGAACTTTGACCATGATAACCCTCCTCCGGTTGATAAGAAAGTTCAGGCAAATCCTGTCATTGGTCATCCAACTGAAGAGAAGCCTGTAGAGTTAAGCTCACCTGGTTCTTACTGCATTGATGGTATGATGCATCCTCTGTTCATTAACTGTCTTTTAGACAAGATTCTTAGAATGGAGGAAATGATAAAAGAAGTAGCAGCAAATCGTGATTCGATGAAGGTTGATAATGTTGAGTTAAAGGAGAAAATGGTTTTCAATGATAAGCAGCTCTTACGCTTGAGAAATCATAAGAATAAGTTAATTAGACGAGTTCTTAAACTGCAGTCCGAGAATGACAAAAATGAAGAGAAGCTTCGAGAGCTCAATGCTCAGATTGCATTCATGCAGTTTAAGGGACAACCACCAAACCCGTCAAGAGGTGTGAATATCCAGGTCTTTAATGCTCCAGTAAATTTGTGATGTTTTGGCGGTGCGTTTATTTTGATATCAGGTTTGAAGTTTTTGATGATCCAGTTTTATTTTCAGGTATTTGATTGGTGTGAAAATGTTTATAAATTATTTTATTTGTTTTTCTATTTTAATTACATTTTAATTATGTTTCTCTCTTGTATTGCATCGCAGGTGGTATCATGGATATTTTCCTCCCCCGATTTTGATGATTTCGGTTGAATGGATGATCCCTGTATATGTGGAAGCAAATCGATCTTGCAGGGACTGTTTTCCAGGTGTCATTACTTTATTTATGTCCTCGATCTTCTGTTATGGACTGAATATTTCCGCGTATGCTGAAAAATGACATGTTCACACTTGTCATTTTTATGGAAATCAGTTAAGGATTTCAATTTTGATTATCTCCAGATCTTAGAAGATTTTATTTCGGGAGATTAAAATGTATTTATAGGGAGATAGCATAGGGGATTAGGGGGTCGATAGTTTGGGAAAGGGAGGACAAGACCGCTGTTCGATCTATCTATGACTCAAAATAGTTAACTGTCAGTAGCTATGGCATTTGAACTGGTGATATTTAATACATATTTACAGTTTTTTACACTTTACATATGATTTGGGATATCTCTCGGTTTTGTCACTCATTTCCATATTATAAATGTTTGTGATAATTTCTTTGAATAATTGCTCAAATATTATTTATAAGTATCGACTGTTACTGTTTTCGATCTTGCTGATATGTCATGTTTTTGTAATTAATGATTGATATCATTGTTATATAATATGTAAAGATTTCTGTATGGTTTTGCGAATGTTTAAATTTCTTTAAATATTATCAAGTGTCTTCATGCAGTGTTCTTATCAGCATAAATCGATTGCAGGTTAAATTTTCCATGGCTCCTGATCAGGATAGAGTATAGATTAGGATAATATGCGTTTAAGTTTTTATTGATTATATTATTTGAAAAATCTATTTGAATAAGATCCTTTTATAGGAATTACAAATATTCAGATTATTTCTATTGTAATTACTGTACACTGTGTATATTATACATCCCTCTAGGGCATTAACTCTGTTAATTTTTATCTTTCTATTCTTGTGTTTATAATTAACTGCTTTAAGTAGGTTAAATATAACAGTTTGTCATCCTGTAATATATAACATGAATTAACCTTGGTAATCATAAGTGTAGGACTGATTAGCAATCAGCAGCATTAGTTTTAACCTTTAGACTTTTAAACTTCCAGGCTAACAGAGCCTTTAAACCTGTCGGGAACAACCATCCCAAACAGCTTGGAGCCTGATCTAAGGATCCTGGTCTGGGTTGTCTTCCCTCGTTGCGGGCTTAGTCAAATACACCCGTCAACAACGGCCTTCTGCTTTTTTCTGCTTTATTCCCTGCTTTTTCAGTGTTTTAAGGCAAATGGAAAAGCTTGACTAGGTGAGGTTGACTAGTTTTTTTCCAACACATCCTCCACTCTTTTCTCCTTTGAAAAGCATGTATGAGTTGTCATTCCATAACTCTTTAGCTTTCCTAAGTGATTTTTCCAATTCCTGAGCTCCATGACTGATTTGGAAACTACTTTATGCACCTATGGGGGATTTGATTATTTTTAGTAAGCCTGCTTTTGACTAGATTCGAATTGCCTCCTCATGCATTCGAATCTCCTATGTAATTATTTAATGCAGCAGCCTATGTTATTACAGGTTTGGATATTGTACACTGAGTTAATATAGTTTAGTGTTCAGCTCCATATTCAGTCTCTTTTGTGAGTGATTTTGCAAGTTCAATTGATAATTGTTGTGAATAAAATTGTTCTATCACTAGGTTCAATTTCCACAAGGTTGACATTGAAGTGAAACACATTATGGTCTCGGTCCAAGAACGACCTAAATCTCCATATACCAATATATGTAAATAATAACTTTACATTGCTAAAAATGAAATCTTATTGTGAAATAGAAAAAAAAGGAACGTAAGAAGAACCCTAGGGTTTGCAATGATAAAGGTAATTTAGAGGGAAGAATAACATAAGGGTTTACAACATTGAAGGTAGCTCTTATATTTTCTGTTTTTTTCAAAAAACTTATAAAATTTATGTCATTTTTTTATTCTGTTGAAGGAAAACTTACTTGAAGTGTATCCTCTGCAGAGTTGTATGTGTCTACAGTGATCCCTTACAAAATTTCTCTTCAAAGAAATCTATCTCTCCAAATTCTTCCTTGGTAAACCTCTCTTGCATAAGTCACTCCTCAAAGTTTTGGTTAAAAAAGGTTCATGGAATAGGGTTTTCTTTTTTATTTATAGTCTCACCATATTAAAATCAAATTCTTGATTTTTTTTTCATTTGATATTTCCATCCATTGGTGATAAACACACATATATTTTTATTTTTATTTTCTAAATTTGTATTTCAGTGAGCAGCTCAGACACATATTGTAGTGGTACGCTAGAATTATAGACGTGCATCGTATAAACTCTAGTACAAGTGAACATTTATATGTATGCAATTTTTTTCGAGATAATGTTGCATTGAGTAGATAATAGCACATTAGTGCATATAACTGTCATAAGTGCACCGATGACATAGCAAGACAAAAAATAGAGGTGTAAACTTGTTAAGTTGCACCGGAGCACATGTAAAGTTTTATTCACACAATTTACAATATAAGAAAACATAATGTTGCTTATTTCCCAATATATATTTTTTAAGAACGAAGACATGTATTGATTTTATTTTTCACTCAACTGTAGGGGTAGAAAGACCAATATATCAAATGGCCATTTTTTCTTATTCCAACTCATTCCATATCATTCAAAGTTAAATTTATCCATTTTGGTCACTAGTAAGTGCATATTTATTTATATTTTGATTATATATTTGAATTTATGTTGTATTTTCACACGCATTTGATTAATTGTGCATTAAATTTTGTAGGATCCTGATTCTAGATCAAGTTTGGATGCACATTATTTTCCACCACTCCCAAAAAGTTGCAAGGCCTTATCTAAAGAAACATACTACAGGAAAATGGTATATGAAAATGGAAGATCACTTCACCTCGACAACTATAACATGTCATCATCTAGTAACCATTATGGACCAATGGTACTTCATCGTGAACTAGATCTCTTTTATGACACCCCTGTAGTATGTGGTTTCTCAAAATGTAAAGGGTTGAAGTAAACACTTGGCATGTTACATTGTCCCACTATATTAATGGCCAACTACCCAAATTTGACGACCTAATACACCCCACTTGAGTGAATGATCTAAAAGGTGAAATAGAAAAGACACGTAGGAACACTTCCATATGCTCCTTTTTGGAAAATTTGGAATCCAAATCAACCATGTTTCATCCTAAATTTACCATCCTATCTCCTTCTGTTGAGTCAATCATGAGTTCTAGTGAACCAATGTATGGTATAAACACTACCCAAAACATATCTACAAGGAGATCCAAAAAGTTGTATGGGATAAGAGAAACATTATCCAAGTACATGCAAAGGTTGGTTCAATTGTTAGAGGGTAGCGATATCTTATTTCTTTCCATCCATATGCAAAGTAAATACCAAACTAGTTACAATCATGCTTTGCATGATGCTTAGTCGTCTTACCTGTTTGTGCCTGATGTTGTGACCAAACTCTCCTTTTGTGGTAACAATCACATGATCATAAAGTATAAAATAGATGATGTAAATCTTCGGTTCTTTATCTTTTCAAATGTGTTTTCTCCTCCCAAACAATAAGTAGCAATTATTCCAATTTGTGGTCCTCTTTATAGTCGATATTATTACTTGAATATTATTTAATACAAACATAACATTTCCATGTATAGTATGTCCATGAAAGGTTGTGCTTCAGGAAAATTCAACATGAAAATCCTGTTATATATTGATATAGTTGTCCACACACTCATGGGAATATTGTAGGGCTCATAAATAGCTACAGGTGCTCATTGTTTAGTGCAAATTATTCATTTGAGGAACACTCTAATGACAAATAAGTCTTAATGGAAAAGATGGCATATAGTTTTATTGTTATGCATGCAATACATAGTTTTTTCCCTGGTGATGAGTTGTTAATAAACTATAACTTGCATAGACCACAAAATGCTCGTAAAAAATGGCTTGCATTGGGGATAATTTTAGATGTCCCCTTGGGGCATAAGAAAAAGATGGTGAATAATTGTATTTTTTGGATTTTCAATGGAATTATTGTTAATATATTTCTTAGTTTCACATTTTTTTTATAAAGTGGTTGATTGCATGTGTACTATTGGAAACAAAATTATATGCTTCTAATAAATGTTTGGTATACTGTTTCAACATATCAAATCCAATATTTTTACCAATATCATTGATTTTATGTTCAATCGTTTTGAAACATGGATTTTGATGATGATCAACCTATCTAGAATTTACAGTTTCACCCTAGTACGATGTCAAATCGAGAGAATGCGTCTAAACTAGTAGATGTCAAAGAGGAAGCATACAAAGCATGGTTGAATCAACCACATACTGAATTCCAACTATATCTCAAGTCACCAATTCAAAACATCTACAGTAACACTAGTTCTTCACTGGTTCACACAACCATGAATTCCCCCAGGATCTATGACAAGCCATATTTAAATTATCTACATTTGTACATAGGATTACATCAAACTGTATTCACATGGATAGCATTCAACGATGGCATCGAGAGATCACTGAGATTGTTTGTATGTTTGAGAAGGAATTTCCCTCAAGTTTCATGGACTTATAGGTCCATCTTTTAATTTACCTATCTAATGAGATTGAATTATCTGGGGTGGACTCATGTTGTTGGATGTTCTTCTTGGAGAGGTATACGAAAAATTTAAAGGGGTTTGTTAAACATAGGGAAAAATCCGAAGGGTCTGTGGTGGAGGGGTACATAGTATATAATTATTTATATTACGCTAGTGAATAAATCAAGCAAGTAGATGAAATTTCAAGCAGAGTGGTTTGGGATGACCAACGAGATGAGGAAAAAAGAGAAGGGTGGCTACTTAAAATGAACAGAAAAAGGTCCACGATAAATAGTGAGTCACTTATATTTTGTTTATTTTCTATGGAGTAACTATTTACAATGAAATTGATAATAGATATGATCTCATACTAATCATTTTCGTTTCATGAATACATCAATGGATGTAGAAATATAATCCATTAATAAATTTGTTCTTTAATATGCGAAGATGATGCAACCATGGGTCATGTTGTATGAGGATAAGAGAAGGAAACAAGAAAACGAGATAAGAGAATTTAGACGACTGAATGGTAGAAGCATCTCTTATCTTGATCATTTAAAAGAAAATATGCCAAATGTTTGTCCCGATAGTTGGGTGGTTAACCAAATTTGAAATAAATATGTCACGTATGGTCGTTATCTGTGTGGTGAGGAGGATGCACTAAACATAGGGATTAGGTGTAGCAACTCTGTAATAATATTTCTATGTATATTGTTCATTTTATAATGCACATTTGAACTATAACATGTATTATGCTTTTATTAACACCCATTCTTTTCATTTTTTAGGTGCATTTGTTCCCAACTAGGTGGGCATATGGATGCGATTTCCATATTAAGGATATCGATGATCGATGTGTCACATTTGGATGTGGAGTGGACATATAGTTTGACCAATCTAGTTGTGTTATCCATCATGATCAAAATGTAACAGAGGGGAAGGTACACAATAGATATACAAGAGATCATGGAAGTGGACTTCCTATATTTTCAATGCATTATTTTTTGGTACAAGTGGTGGGATACTTTCGACCAAAATAACATAAAGGAAGATCGTTATAGTAGGAAAATATGTGTCAACTCTAAATGGATGTGATATGAAAAGGAGCGTTATGTTTGCCCAACATGTGCAAACAAGTGTTCTTTTACCCGGATGTGTTGGATAAGGATTGGTGGTTAATATTAAGAAACATTTTTTTGAGAACAACAATGTTATCATTCCAAGTGAGGAATATAATCTAGGTGATGGAAAAGAATAGTGATATGCACATGTTTTATTTTGACATTTATGTTATGGTCGTATTTTATATTGATGAAAGTGTGTTTCAATTATATATTCATTATACAATATCAAGTTGGTTAGTATTATGTTAAATGTTGTATAGTTGATTATGGATTGGGTGTAAATGTTTTCATTTTCCTTACAATATATAAGTGTTAAATCCATTGTACTTTGTACTCAAATATAGCCCAACACAAAGTGAACTACACTAGTTATGTTGAGGGCTTCTCCTAAGCCTTATCCAATAAAAATATCATATTCATTTCTTCTAATAATATTTACTCACTTATGAAATCTCATATTAAATCCATTCATATCATGATACAAGTACTCAAGATAATTTCCTCTCTATTCTTTTGGATACAATAATTGATGGTTTCTTTTCCCAAAGGAGGATATTTTCTCATCATGATCAATTACAATTTCTACTTGCAAAGACTTCATAGTAAGTTTATGTCCATAGCTAAGGGCCTTTAGGATATTATTCAAAATTTGTATAGCCTCCTTGCTCTACTTGATTTCAATAAAAAAAAATTTTTATTGGAATTTGAATCGATAGAATTCACAATATATATTGGATATTTGTATAGCCTCCTTGGTCTACTTGAGTTATATAAAAAAAATTCACAATATTAACAAAATATGGGTGAATATTCTCACAAAGTTGTTTTTGAGGGGTTTGACATAAATACCGTATATCAAAAGTGAAAAAATATATTATGAAATCCTTATCAAAATTTTGTACAGTAAGTTCATGTGCATGACTAAGGGCCTCTAGGACATTATTCAAAACTTGTATATCCTCCTTGATATACTTGAATTTAATAAAAAATAACGCATATTGGAAATTCAAATAAAATTAATTCACAATATATATTGGAAAAGTGTATATCGTCCTTGGTCTACTAGATATCAATAAAATTAAAATAATTCACAATATTAAGAAAATATGGGTGAATATTCGTACAAAGTTTGATTTTGAGGGGTTTGACATCAAGATTATATTCCAATAACAATGTGAGGCAATTGGCCCAACTTCTGCTCTACTTATTATGGCTTAATATCGCCAAATTTACTTGAGGGTAAAAAGATACATATGTTGTGGTGTTGGTTGACAATAAATCTAACATAATGAGATGTAACTTTTACTAGAGTATACGTTTTCTTCTCTAGTGGAGCGGGAACATAATTTGTAAGATTTGATCTCATAAAATCAATTGGTAGCTCATTTCATTCTATATGTATTTTTATCAAAATTATTGTATATTTAGAATGCTTTAATCATCGTGTTTTCATTTGAAGACACAAAAAATTATAAAATAATTATTTTATTTTGAATAAGAGGTATAAATTTTTTTGAAAAAAAATCCAAAAACATTACAAAATATACAAATTAAAATTAAAAGCAATAAGTTTTATTACATTTTTTTATAAAAGTTGGTCTTTTTCTCTTTAAAAGTATGACTATGACTAGAGATGTAATATACACGCATAAGACAATTGACATAATATTTACTATTTTTTGTATATTGCTTATATAGTTTAGGTATAAGTACTCAAACACATTAGCATAGACATTTAATTCATACATTATTTAGTAGGTACCTTAAAATATGTGTAAATCAATAAATATTTGTATTTTTGAATTACTATTGTTCATTATATGTTGAAGATGTCATCGTCAATTCACACTTATTTTTTTTCATGGGAAAAAAACTTATATATTTTATTTCATTAAGAAATCAAAATATACATTTATGAGCCTTTGATGCTTTGTGCCAAAACACTAAAGTCTATAGTTCCTATTAGGTTTTACAGTCTTGCTACTCTGTAGTGAAACACTATAGACCCCCTGAAGGAAATAGGTCTTTACAAAACTGTTCATTATCTAACCAAACACTAATGAAACAAATTTCAATGAATGATTCAATGTACTATTGAGGATATTGAATTTTGAGTGAAATCCTAAGAGACTAAGGTTCTTTCCAAGTAAAAGTAATTAGACTATCTTAAACATTTTTATTTTTATTTTTTTTTGAAATAAATTTTTTACAAATGAAACAACAATCAACAATATCATGAAAAGACATAAATATACATGAATGACATCAACATGATATACATCAAAATCAACATGATGTACAATTCATTCGATAAGTGAAACAAAATCAACGTAACTTGAAAAGTCATAAATATACATGAACGACATCAACATGATACATATCTACATCTACATCAACGAGATATGAAACAAACATATTATATATGAGCAATAGTGTTGAAATCATAATATATGTCAAATATATTATGACATATATATTATGTTTGTTTCATATCTTACATGGTTTGAAGTCTTTCCTATCTTTCAGTGCTTGGTTATCCATGTCCTTAGTCATCTTTGGACTGATATTAAACATGTTTGGATCTATTCTAAACACTTATGGTTCAGATCTTATTCCCATCCATCATTCATATTTTTACACCTATCAGTTTTCTCCAGTTGCTCACAATTTTCCTACTCTAGCCCTATATCCTCATGAAGCCACTGAAGCCTTTGTCTTTGCTATTCAATATACTAATATGTCTGATATATCAGATTTTTATCAGCCTCATATCAGATCTAAAGTCAAATATAAACATTAGAGGAAATTTTCGGTCTAAAACGGGCCTTATAAGAAAACAAGCCAACCATAATTTCTTGATGAGTTGGAATTTAAGAAACAATATAATTTCAATAAAATGAGTCAACCATAATGCTTGAATTGACATATTTTTCATAAAAAATCTATTTTTTTTCTTTCTATTTTCAACATATCTCCATGTGTTTTTTCTCAAATTTCAAGCAGGAGCACTCGTTGGATGCATAATTAAATTCCACATTTAATGAGTACTCACATTGCATAGGTTTGACGAACCCCGATGCCAATCAAAAGTATGTAGTGTGGGTACTTGTTTGATGCAAAATTTAATTCTGTATCCAACGAGTGCTTCTGCTTGAAATTTGAGTAAAAACACAAGGAGATATGTTGAAACTATGAACATAAAAGTAGTTTTTTACTTTCTTCCTCCAAAATTAATATTATTTTATTATTTTCCTTAGGAGGTCCAGTTCAAACCCCAAATTTCCTCTAATGATTCATATATATACATGTTCTCAATAACTGCTATGAGATAACAAATCCACCACTGGAGCGCAAGGCATTAATACCTCCACCAACATAGCCATAAGGATCAGTACCTCCAACAGTAAATCTAGAGGCTTCAATACATTTGCTAGATTAAAAAATGTAGAAAAAACATCTCTCCATGAGGATCTATACCACTTGATGCAACTATCATATCTATCCAACTGAATAATGGTGTAGGAGGTGGTGATGGGTCGATTAGGTGAGAAGAAGATGGTGGTGGGTCGATTAAGTGAGAAGAAGATGGTGGTTGGTTTATTAGGTGTGGAGGAGAGGGTGGTTTATCGACTTGTGGAGGATTATAGGATGGTGGTTGATTGGGTGAGGAGGAGAGGGTGGTGGGACCATTGGATGAAGAGGAGAGGGTGTATGGTCGACCTATGGTGGGTTGACTAGGTGAGAAAGAGAGGGTGGTCCTATGACTTGTGGTGAAGGAGAGGGTGTTCAGTCGACCTGTGGAGGAGGAGGAGTAAGAGGATAGCCTCCCTCATCATATGAATTGAATGAGAAGTGTCATCTAGCCACCACCTCTCTAATAGGATGGTCACACCCACAGTATGACACATTAGCGATGCCATATCATGCAGGAGTCTCCTTGTTAAGACCTAAACGTTGGGCATAGTTCCCCCTATAATGTGGCACTTTACCCCATATATGGTGATGTATTGCATATTATTGATGTAGGATTTGGTCTATTAGTTTTTATTATACAACTTTGTCTCCTATATATAGGAAGGAGATATTTTCATTTAAGCAAACATTGTATATTGTCTTGTATTTGGTACACAGTACATTGTGTAAGGAGGTTACTCCCTCGAAGAGGATTGATATTTATATATGTTACTCATTATTAAGGCATAGATTAATCTATTTTGGCCTGTTTATGCTATATTTATGTTATTTATGAGACTTGGTTGCATAAAATTTGGTATTAGAACTCTTTCCTTGGGACTAGCTTCTACAAAACGAGTCATCGTGTAATTTTAGCTAAAAATTTATTTCTAGAAGGATTCAGAGATCTAGGTTAAAAACCCACTTCCAAAACATGAATAAATATCTCCATTCCTAAATTTAAATCTTGATCCCTTATATTTTCGAAGAGAATTGTAGAGGAATATAGGATTTTTGACTAGTCCAAAATCTAGTCTAAAATAGGTGTTCTAGGGAGAAAGTTCATATATGAGGCATCTGAGATCAAAATTGAGTGAGACAGGATGTTGCATTAGAAATAAGATGAACCAAGGAATCTGTGGTGTAATTTTTAGTTGCATAAACAAAATATTGGACATGTGGAATACAGTACAATTTCACTCTTTTGGATAGGACAAAAATAAGAAGTTTTGGGAGATTTGAAATAACATGTTTTTTGAACATCTGAATTAGGTCATACTTGTGTAATTGGAAATAGGACACATAAGGGTACCACAGGAGAAATTTTCATACCCAAATAATTTGAAAGTCAAATTTTATCTCAGTTACAAGTTGACACTAAAACAATCTTCCAATTAGGATTTGAAATAGGTGTTATAGGGAAAAAGGTCATATCTAAGGCACGTGAGATCCAAATTGAGTGAGACTAGTTGCATATGAAATAAGACATAACAGGGTATCTATGGTAGAATGTTTAGCTATAGAAAAACATATTGGAAACATGGGATACCATACAATTTTTATATTTTCGATAGGCAAAACATAAGAAACTTTGGAATATTTACAATAATTTTGTTTTGGCACATAAAAATTAGGTCAGACATGCGACATTGGAAAAATGACATATCAGGTATCACATGTAGAATTTTAAGATCCAGAGGAGCCAAAATTCAAATTTTACCTCAGTTACAAGTCGTCCATAAAAAATATTCTAATCAGGGTTTGAAAAATGTACGCCATTTTGCATTTGAATATATTTGAGTAGAAGGATCTATTTGTGGTAAACCCTAGGGTGTGATATATTTATTGTTAAAAATTCCACCAAAAGGAAGTGGAAATAATCATACTCTACTCAAGGATTCATCCTAGGCATATGATGAAATGGAAGAAATATCTTTTAGAGTGTCCAAGTTGGAAGATATGATTAAAGGAAATGTGAAAATGGATGACTTAGTTAAATTGGAAAATAAAATGTCTAGTAAAGAAGATCTCAAAGGGATGGCTACTAAAGAGGATCTCAAAAGGATGGCTAGAAAATAAGATCTTCAAGACCTGAAGGAATTGATGAATGATATAAAACATAACTTTATTCCTCATGTATCTACTTAAGAAGAGGATAAGGAGGAAAAAAATGACTTATTTTAGTCATGTCTGGAGAAAATTGAAAAACAATTTGAGAGTAGGAAGTTAGAGTCCTCAAAATTTAACGATTCACTATAAAATTATGGGTTCAATTCAGGTCCAAGGAACTACTTTATCTCCAAGATTGAAATGATAAATTTTGATGGCAAGGATCCAATCACATGGGTCAATTCTTTGATCTACACCATGTGCCCACTTTGTAAAAGGTAACTATTGCATCCTTATATTTAGAACCTGATTAATTAGTATGGTACCAATGGATTTGCGACCGTTAAAAGGACCCTATTATCTCTTACTCTGTATTCACAGAATAATTTATTGCACATTATGGGGATATAAATAACAACACCTTATTTAGCCAGTCGATAAATCTCAAGCAAAAGGGTCCAATTACAGAGCATATCAAGCAATTTCAACAACTAAGTCTTAGAGTGAAGAATGTTTTAGAAAATATTTTGTTAGATCTCTTTATTGGAACCTTGAAGGACAACATTCAACATGAGGCACCTCTTTGAACCATCATCCTTAGAAAAGGATTTCATGATGGCACGGAAGGTTGAAATTAAAAATATGGTGATGAATACTAGAAATACCACTTCCAACACATACAAAGAGAATGATGTTTCTTCTATCCAACCTAAGAGGTTGACACCTCAGCAACTGGAGGAAAGAAGAGCGAAAGGTCTATGCATTAATTGTGACAGTAAGTATAGTAAGGGGTATAAGTGTAGAGAAAAAAAACTCTTATACATATAATGTGACAAGGAAGAACAAAAAGAAAAGGAACCACTACAAGGGGATGAACTATAAGTGATTACTCCCACCGTATCTTGTCAAGCTTTGGCTAGAATTAACACTCCTCAAACTCTCAAGATCGAAGGATATATCAAAAAAAGAAGAAGGTAATAGTGTTGATTGATTTGATTAGTACTCATAATTTCATTCATTGTAAAGTAGGAAAAGATATTAATTGCTCTGTATATTCGACACCAAAATTTCAAGTAATGATTGCAGATGGAGGAACCATCAATTTTTCAGGGAAATTCCATAATATCAAACTTACTATGGGGAATATGTATTGAATAGCCCCATGATTTCTATCCCAATGGAAGGTGCTAGAGTTCAATTGTTACAATCATTGGGAACAATAGCTTTTAATTTTTAGAAGTTTTTTTTGAAATTTTCTTGGGAAGGAAAATAATTTTCATTAAATGGTATTACAGGGAAACCAAGAAAGATGATTATCTCTAATTGTATGACACCATTGTTAAAGAAAGGAAAACATGTGTAAATACAAAAATATACTCACTAGATGTTCAAACATGTAAGGGTCCTATTTCACTAGATATCCAAAGGGTCCTTAAAAATCCTTCCAATGTATTTGAAGATATTCCAATAAGTCATCCACCTATTCAAGATTTGGACAATGATATTAACTTAAATATGGGATGCGTTCCTTCTATAATCAGACCTTACAAATACCCCTATGACCAGAAGAATGAAATGGAGCAGATGGTCGAAGCAATGAAAAGAAAATCTACAGTTCAAGCAGTGGAAGATCGCATAGAGCACTAGCAAGTAGTTCTCCAAATCCCAACGATGTCAGAAAACAAGTTGAAACTATAGGCAGATCAACATAATCATCGAATGAGTTTTGAAGACGCACAAATCATATAGGAACCTGACCAAATCATCGAAACAAGGACCAAACAACTATGAATCAAGATATTATTGAGTACCTGATCAAGTGGAAGAACTTACCAGCTACAAATTCAACATGGGAAGATGATGCCTTCATACAAATGCATCCACAACTACCCAAGCATTGAGGACTATGCTTGTTTGAAGGGGAGGGGCATGTTAATCCCTAAATGTTGGGCATGGTTCCCCATATAGTGTGGCAGTTTACACCCTATATGGTGGTGTATTACATAATATTGATGTAAGCTTGGGTCTATTAGTGGGTCTATTAGTTGTTATTGTACAAGTTTGTCTCCTATATATAGGAAAGATATATTTTAATTTGAGAAAACATTGTATATTGTCTTTTCTTGGGTACATAAGTACATTGTGTAAAGAGTTCCCCCCTCGAAGAGGATTGTTATTTATCTATGTTCTTCATTATTAAGGCCTGGATTACTCTCTTTTGGTCTATTTCTGCTATGTTTATGTTATTTTTTGGACTTGGTTGCATAACACTCCTCCAAATCTAATCAAGGTTCGGGTCTCTCATGACCCCATTAGTTTGAGCAGGGCACAATCCTTATTGAGCCAACAAACCAGAGAATAGATTCTCCATCTCATGAAGGAATCTAGTATTGGGACTCAACGTAGTTCATGTCGTTGTAACTATAGAAACCCCTCTACCTCTACCATGTTCTCATAAAGTTGGAGAAGAATGTCCCTAACATAACTATTGATATTTGTGAAATTGTAGAGAACAATAATTAGACAATTTAAAGATTTTTTTTATAATAAATTACATATGCATTAAAGTAGACAATAAAATGAAACTAGATTAATAAAAACATAAATATAATATTACCTCTACCATATGATGGCCTATTCGAGGTAAATTCGATGTTGGG
This sequence comes from Pseudotsuga menziesii, assembly GCA_001517045.1. NCBI lineage: Eukaryota > Viridiplantae > Streptophyta > Pinopsida > Pinales > Pinaceae > Pseudotsuga > Pseudotsuga menziesii. The sequence goes on from LPNX010733775.1 coordinate 42,659, forward strand.
ACAACCTCGCCAATCCAACCCTATGTATAGTATGATACCAAATCTAGGGTGTTATCATCCTCACTAGCAAGTAAGTTAAGTGTCTCTTGAGTGATCCTGATATGGCAATTAGATTTGACCCTCTTGGGAAACATATTGCCCCACATGTGCATACACACCTTGGTCATTGTCTTAGGAGGTTGGATGCAGAATGAGGGTCAAGTGAGCAGAAAGTTCTTAAAAAATAAGGCAAATGATTCAAAAGCAAACTGGAAGTATGCCTTTCCATCGAACATAAAACAACAACGATCCACAAAACTATCACAAAAAATGGAATACCATTTGATGCATCTAGGTCTCTTCACTAAAGAATCAACATAATATAATAAGGGGCAATTGATGCATTGCCCATGAATTATGGCATGGGCCACTTTCACGACTAAAAGTGAGAGGCACCTAATTCCTCTACATGAAAAGAAGATATTTACAGCTCACCACTGGATACGTGGAAGTCACTAGGGGTAGTGGAATCCTCAATAATATATCTCAGTGCACATGTCATCTGACTGGATGCTAAAAATATAGATGGGACATGGGGGAAATAGGGAAAATCCTCCACTCTCGTAGATAATATTGTGATGAGGTATATGTCTGGATCTATTGGTTAATACCATTGATCAGGACCCACCCCCAAATCCTTCCAATGATGATCCCAATGACGGATCAACTGCATCAGCATGTTGGAATTCCCCCTCAGCGATATAGCCTCCTCATAAAACGTTTGGAGGCCAACATGCCATAAGAGTTGTCTCATCTGTGGGGTAATAGGTTGAGGGAGAAAATCCCTCTCCCTCTCTCTAATCTCCCACTCTCATAAAACGTTGAATAGGTCCTATCATTGTTGTCAGTCCTATTGTTGTTCTTATTGCTCTTGTATCTGACTAAACATATATAAATTTCATCAGAAAAACATATTTCTGAAAAAAAATTACAAAGATTATCGATGCGCCCATAGAATAGTCACACATCGTCTTTGATGCTTGTGTGGACTAATTGCACCAATCGTGGTGCTTACAAAACAAAATCATACTACTTGTGGTGTAGACAAATTTATAAACTACACCATGAAAATAAAACTCATTCTTTCTTAATTATATAACTTTCGCTGCTCTATATATAAATACACATTGATGCATTCGTAGATAATAAAAACACTGATAAAAAACATTGTGTGTGTGTGTCTCTCTCTCCCTCTCTCTCTCTCTCTCTATATATATATATATATATATATATATCGGTGCATCGATATATAAAGAGAGAACCAATATGTTGTAAGAGATATTGCATGGTTTGGTTGTTAATATTTGTGGTGCGTTGTATATAATTATACACACCACACATGGCGTGTCTACATATATAAAAAGCACAAGTATCATGGACAATTATAGAAAAAGTGTTTTATTTTTAAATTTTATTACGGTGTTTTGGAAATAATTTTAACAGTGCCCATTATGTAGAGGCACACACTAGTGGTAGTGTGTTAGAATATTCACATAGCACCATTTATTTTTAATTTTTTGTTTTGTTTTGTTTGGCAGTGTGCCTGGTTTTAGGCTCACCCATTAATGTGGATGATGTGTCAGGTTTATGCCGCGAACAATGTATTTATTTTTGATACAACACCCGTTACCGACGTGCTCTATGTTTACACATAATGCACCGTTCCTAACAAATGGTGTGAGTTGAATAGGAAAAATGCATTGCAGGATTTAACTTTAAAAAAAATGGCAAATTGAAGGAAAATTGATTTTTAATCTACTAAAAAGTTAAATGAAAATGGTAATACGTAAAATAACTAGACTATTTCTTGCTTGGGAGGCATGGTTTCCATGTATACACAAAAACAAAATTTCCAACTGTGTGCAAGAGTTTTAACTCAATCAACTAATAAAATTGTGGGTGAAATCCAAACACAGAGGTGTACCAAGTTTGGGGGATGTCACTATCAAAATGAAACACTGATGCTTAGGTGGGCCTAGGTAGTCTCCAACACTAATAAATGTGGAAAATGACATTTTTGGGCTGTAAGTTTTTTCTTTTACCCTATTTTGATGCACTCAATGTCTTGGCACATTGGTGCACATTGTATGGTATGCACATTGGTGCACTTAACTTGATATTAAACACCGCTCGACAATTTATTTTTAAAAATATTATGTTTTAATTTATCATCTGGTGCATTTTATTATTTTACACATTAGTGCGTATTTATAGATATAATCCATCGAGGTGTTAGAATATTGAGAATATGATAAAACAATACAACAATACAAAATATTCATAGCATGAGATGATCTAGCCTTCTATCACAATTAGCAACAAATAACATGAGCAAAACGGAGATAAAGGAAGAGACAAGAGAACACAAGATATACATGGTAAAACCCCAAATGGGGAAACATGCATGGGAACGTTGGAATATTCTTAATCATCAATAATCTCCAATCTTACATTAGAGCTCCCACACATGAGCATCACATACCACTGCATAATCACATTACATGACACATCCTTGTGTTCATATGTGAATTCTTGATGAATTTACAACGACTTTTTCACCTCATTATATACCAAGAGGTAATAAATCAATTACATCCCATAACACATGTGGGATAAATATAATTTCACCTCTTTATATAATAAAAGGTAACAAGAGTAAATTATTACAAAATACATGTGGGATAACTCTTTTACATAAGATTGGACATTATTACCTTCCAAATACATTCAGTCATCATTACATATTCCATCACCCCCTTAATTATGTATGGGAGATAGAATTAGAAAAAGGAGTAATATGGTATTAAATATCATCTCCCTTGATGTATACAACTTCCATAATGTCCATAATTTGTGAATAAAAACACACTTCACCTCATGGAGTAGATGAAGATAACAAGTGCTTCTCACTGAACCATGAAATTTCACCTAAACTAAGTTGTATGATGAACTCTATCGCAACAGTGTATGGCCAATGTTAGGATTATAATCCTCACTTTTCCAATTTGGTCAATTCTGCTTAATTTAGGAGTCTTCTTAGTCATTATTGATTCACTAGTACCATTGGGTCCACTCAGCCTAATGGGGTCACCTGTACTAGTCACTAGAGTGTGGGGAACACTAATTGAGGTTAACTGCCACTGAATTCACTTGCATGCATCAGTTTAGGTGTCTCCCAGACAAATCCCAACAATGTAGGAGCCACTGGGAGTGCTGGCACCAACCTCCTTCAGTTGAGTTCAGTTGGTGACAAGTCAAGCCTAGTTATGGGTTAGTTACATTCAATTAGACTAGTTTAATTGATTCTAATTGATCGAGCCACTGATTTAGACAACTGGAGCTAACTAGTTAGGCTCCGATAGTTATTTAGACATGTCCAAGTATCCATTCATTTAGAGTGAGTTAACCAATTCGAATTTACTCTCATGCATTCGAATTGTATGGTTATTAATACTAGTTTATTACATTGTAACAATTATCTAGATTGTATCCATTTACTTTTTTGATTAATGAAACCATTATACAACTACAAGCCATTTTTTGCACTGTTTCATGTCAATATTGAGTAAACTATTTGTGAGATCTATTTGTGAGTTTTGTCTTGGTTCATAGATTCCTATGAGCTCAATTTTTATATGGTATCAGAGCATAGGTCTCAGGTTCAATTCCCCTGAGCTATGCCGGAGGCGGGGTGTTGGAATATCGGTACAACCTCCTCATGGTATAACCATCGCACCTTTGGGAATATAAAAATGTGGACTAATCACCATGCCTGATGATAGGGCCTTGTGCTGGGTTTTAAATGTTCATCAGGTTATTAATACCACTTTATTTGACAATTGGAGCTAACTAGATTCCTATGAGCTCAATTTTTATATGGTATCAGAGCACATGTCTTAGGTTCAATTCCCCTGAGCTACGCTGGAGGCGGGGTGTTGGAGTATCAGTACAACCTCCTCATGGTATTACCAGTGCAACTTTGGGAATATAAAACAAGTGGAATAACCACCACTCCTGGTGATAGGGCCTTATGCTGGGTTTCAAATATTCATCAACATCTGCAGGTTTTGGTGTAACGGTAAACCTTACAACCAATACAACAGAACATGTGGCAACAAGCTCCAACTGTAGAATGCTTAGCTTTAAAGAGAATCCATAGTGACTACCATATCCAACAACAAAATGCCTAAAGCATGTGGCAAGATATCCAACTGTGAAATTTCCTATATCTAAAAGAGAATCCATATTGGCTACTAGATCTAACTGTAAAATTCCTAGAACACCACAACAATCATCATAACCGGAAACCAATTGATAGTTGAAAAATGCAATAAAACTCTTGAATAGACCTCATCAAGAATACAAGACTTTAACGGTTTACCATCGAATATGATATCGTGTAGATAATCATCATGAAATTAACAATAGAAGATGGTGCTTCATTACATTATATCTAGAATATGATGATTGATATCACATTACATTTCCCTTGAATGACAACTTCAAACATCCGAGATAAACAAGAAAGTAGGGTCACACTTTGCTACCAAGGATAAGCTGATCAATGAAAAACAATGTTAAATGAATGGATATAATCAATACATATGGTTAAGATAAGAAGGAATGCTAGAACCAATATTCCCCACATCTCTTCACAAATACACAGGAAGTGAAATAAACAAAGAGCTATTTTGCACAAGAACTTCGAAGAGTAAGGAATAAACATGATAATCCCATATAATCAATAAATGACTTGATATAGGAAATGATAATATGAGATTGCTCAAGACCATATAAATATTTAGTAAAAGGTGATAAAAAAAAACATGACATGATATATAAATATAGATCAAAATGTTTAACATGATCAACATATACAATTATGATCAAATCATGATATCACTTCTAAAAAAAAGAAAGGACTAGTCATTAAGAACATGTCATTAACATGGGTAAATTTCTTGTTGTCATCATGTTAACATGAAAGAGATGAATTCCATGAAAATGTCAATGATTCCACATAGGAATGTTAGAGACTAGTAATACAGAACTAGATACAATCTCTGCAACACATGATAAAGAAACTAAAACTTAATAATCTTCTGACAAGCCATTATAATATAAACATGATATCACATAGATTCAAATATTGATTTTACTCAAGAAATCAACAAGATAAAATATGTAATATACAATATCATATAGATGGAAAAAATTTAGTAATTAAGCACTTGTTAAAAAAGTGAGCATTAAATGGTTTTTTTCTCTCATCATGAGAAATGCTAGAGATATATGCTCCTAAAATGTCAAAGAAGACATATATCACAAATATAGGACAATGAATAGTAAATAAGATCAAATAAAACCTCTAGAATCAACATGAAATAGGCTAAGAAACTAATCTCTAATGCAACCAAAAAAATCTAGTGACCAAAAGAATATTCAAGATGTCCAAACACTAAAGATTTATTATTTAGGAAATTTTTGAATTTAGAAAAGGAAACCTAAATATGCAAGAGAATAATGAGAAATATATGATACCATATTATAAGGGAGTGGGATAATCTCTTGACCATTTGCACCGGGGTCCATGGGGTGCTGTCAAGAGACCCCCTCACGCTGTTTCCTTCCTTTGTTGGGATAAGACAATACTCTGGCCACCTCTGATGATACTTCGACCACTCCATTGACCCCACCCATGTCGATGATACCAATCAATGCTATAGAGGGACCCCACCCCATATTTATTAGCAACCCTCAATCATGCCATCCATGAAGTTAATGCATAGTGTATTTTTCTGGAAGTTTGAATGTAGTCCTCAACCTCCCCTTTGTCTCCCATGTGAACTAGTTATCCCTGCATTTTAGATCCCCGTGTCTCGGTGAACACACCTTGCACCTAGTGAGTTATATTTCCAGGACACATACAATCGACTAGTCGATTGATTGAGGCAGGGGAAAAAAGCCATCTGAGAACATCCCAGTGACAACCTATCTCATAACCTTGATATGATATACTTGTTTTAATGGAGCAAGAGATGAGAAAAATTATGAGCAGGGCTATTTTCACTTAAGATAATTTTTTCTTTCTTTTAAAACTAATGGATTGATAATGAAAATAACCATGGGAACCATGGTCACATAGTTCATGTTTTTGTGAATGTTCATGTGGATTGGCCATTGATTGATTCTCAAGCTAGACTCTGCAACCATCTTCCAAAGCATCTATCCAAATCCAATCTTGTACATGAATGCTATACATACAGGGCTGTCCCATTGTTAGAGGATGGATGTTAAAGAGAAGAAGAAACCTAAAATAACAAAAAAATCCATTTAGTATGAAATTGAAACATTATAATGTAACGAATTCATCTGTCCCATCCTTGTAGTGTTGAAAACTGATGCTTCATGCAACAAAAAATGGATTTTATGACTATGCTTGAGGGGATTCCAATATCCTCTTGATGAGATACATGGATTATGACATTGTGCTTCCATAAATACTATCTTTACCCAGAGTCCATTGAAGTGCTTTCCCTCCAAATTCAGAAGTATGAAAAGTGTCCCCAGAGAGCCTGCAATGATAAATTTGAAAAGAGATAACACATGTGAGACCTTAAGAGGTCGAAGAAATTCAACCCTCCGAGTAACTTAATTTTTGGCCTTGGAAATAATATGTGAACCACATATACTAGTAAAATTTAAAACATAAACTGCGTGTATTTGTATGCACCAATGCTAGAATTTTACTATAGTTAAAAAGGTGCAACCCTTTCCATGCATTTACATGTCATTAAAGGTTCATATTTGAAACATAAAAAATCACATTTCTCTACCATTAAAATCAAAATTGAACCTTCACATATGGTTAATACAATAGAAGACCCGATCTATTGCTAATTATAATCAATTGCATTCAAGCCTTGCAAAAGACATTTTTGCTAAGCATTCCATTAATTCTTTACATCCAAGTGAAGGAAGAATTCTTTACAATCAAGAAAAATTATGTTGCACCTCCCTAGCCAAGGACGAGTAAAATTAGTGTAAGCATTTGAGTAGTATCTACAAAATGGTTTGTCCTAGTAGATATTTACCAAAGTTGCACCAGAGATGGGTTCCCCAAATTTACCACTTAGAGTGCAATCACATTTTCTTGTATTAATTTTTTTATTTGCTCAACTTCCCAAAGATTGTAAAGACTGGTTTTCAATTTTATGTATGTGCACAAATTGAATTTTATAGTTCATATCTGTAATTATCCCATTGATATGTCTAGTATATATGTTCTTTTCAATTCCTGTAGCTTCTCAACAGGCTTACCAATGTCTACTAGTCTCTCACCTTCATGCATCCTGACTTTTTTTAAGATCATTGACTTGTAGACTATGCAAGATATTTCCATGTCTCACCAACATAAGGCTAGTTGGCTACATTTGTACATTAGAGATTGATTTTCATTTGCTATAATTCTTACCAAGAATTCAATTGTAGCAAATTGTAGTGAATGTTCATTCAAGTTGTATTATTCTGATCAAGTGTAGTGTTTAAAAAGCCATCATTGGAATACTCAAGATCTATTATGGGATATGGGATATTAAGGACGTAGATTCAATATTCTCGAAATTGGACGTATGATTTGCATGGTATGAATTAATAGAGTTTTCTGTTGCAGAACTGCTTTCCTTTAAATGCTCCCATTGTTTTATCTGTCATTGCTTGAATGCTATAATGGATTTCAAAGAGGTATATAACTCTAACACTTGTTCCCTTCTACAATTAGTAAAGGAGATAGATTCCCTACGATTAGAAAATAGTGAAGTGGTTTTAGGAGGAGCTGTGCGAATGGGATGACATTAAGTGATTTTTTGGGGTGGTAGATGTTTTTTTTATAAAATCTCTTATTTTTTTGGTTTGAGTTATCACTCCTCATATATGTCACTTTGTCTTACTCTCAGTTTGATATTCTAGAACCCTCATCAAATTTGAACAACTTGAGTGGAAGATGTTAACATGATTTTATGGGAGATATTGATCACAGATGGGATTTCTTGATAGGGAACATACTAAATCCTGGGTTGAAATTGAATTCCTTTCCCATCCACAAAGATATAGCCATTTAAGCATGCCATAGAAATCATAAACATACTTAGGAGTTTTGAATTGAATGTATGTCCAAGAGTAGAGCTAGTTCTTGTGGCTTAAGTTACTAGTTTTGGGTGTTAAAAAATTGAGCTAATTGTGGCATACAACCAAATGGGCATCGAGTCCACCTCTAAGAGAGTTTCTAATAAAGTTTGCAGGAGGTTCCACACCACTAATTTGGTGGTGCTTTTTGGAACTTTCATACCTCTTTTCTATAGTCTTCTTCCCTCATGCAATTGTTATGTACAACCTTCTTCACTTTGCATTATATGCTAAAATATTGGATTCACTTTCCATGTTAAACTCCAGAATTAAGTGTCCATTGGATGTAGCTTGGGTGGTTGTGAGGAATCATTGTTACCATCCACACCCAGTTCAATTCTTGATGATCTTGTTGATGTTAGGTTTTAAACAACAGGAAATAAATAATTACAATAACTATGAGACCTCATAATACCTTATGCATATATAAATAAAAAAACACAAACCACAAAATTTAAGATAGCAAAAAATAACAACACAATGATTTACGTGGAAAACCCAAAACTGTATTGGGAAAAATCACAGGGAAAGGATCAATAGCTTCCTTATTATTATCAACAAAATGTTTACATCCAACTTCATAACAACTCTCAATCTTGTGCATTTTGTATGAGAGCATCTCTACATTTATATAGACTTTCATAGAATCCAAACCCGTATGATTTTCCAAAACCTTATTCCCATAATCATGTTGCAAACATAAATGATTTCTATGAAACTATATAGAAATTATATTGAATCCTAAATCATAGATGTAAGTTTCAATCATGTTGTAAACCTAAATCATAGCTGCAGACTACACAAAACCTAAATTATAAATGCAAATACATTTAATTAAATTTATTTGGTCTCACATTCAACAATATCCCACTTGAGACCAAATAGAAGCTTGAATGTATAATAAACTGTTGTTGAAATCAAAGAGTTCATTATCACAGGGAAATAATTTGTGAAGAAGGAGCCCCGTGTTCTATTTTTGAAAGCGATGTTTCAGACTACCAAACTGTTGTTGTTTCTATCTCTTGTTACTGATACTTTCCCAAAGTTCCTTTCATCACGTTTGTATCATGACGGCCAATATTCTACAAATATCTTGCTTATCCCTTGGCAAAATCTTTGTTAACATATAAAATAGATTATCTTTTGGGTGTATTTTGTCCAACTATAACAACCCATCATCTAACACTTGGTAGATCCAGTGATATTGAACATCAATGTGTTTTGTCTTTTAAGGAAAAGCAGGGTTTTTGTAAAGGTGGATTACACTTTGGATATCACAGTTTAGTACATATTTTTCTTGCTGGAATCCTAGTTCCACAAGGAACCTTCTCATCCAAAGCATCTTTTTGCATGATTATGTTGCTATAATATACTCATCCTATGTGGTATAAGAACCACCACCTTTTGTATTCTAGATACCCATGAGACTGTAGCTCTTGCAAATGTATATATGTAGCATGTTGTAGATATTTTGGAATCCACATCACCTGCCATATCAACATTTGTAAATCCTTCACGCAAGATATCAGTTCCTTGAAAACACAAACAATAATTAATTGAGCATTTAATATAACTAAGAATCCATTTATCTTTATCCCAATGTTCCTTCCCTGTATTTGTAAAAAACCTACTTACCACTCCCAATAAATGTGCAATGTCAGGGCGAGTGCATACCATTGCATACATGAGGCTTCCTACAACTAAAGCATATGAAATATTTGACATTTCTTCTTTTGCTTCAATTCTAGAGGGGCATTGATTAGTTGTTAATTTAAAATGAGATGCAAGTGGTGTGATTACAGGTTTTTCTTGTGTCATATTAAAATTTTTGAAACTTTTCCAAGATATTGTTATTGTGATAGCCATAGTTTATTTATTTATCTATCACGTATAATTTGCATCCCCAAAATTTTCTTTGTTGGTCCTAAATATTTCATTGAAAAGGTATTGCTCAATTCTTCTTTTAACTTATTAATCATTAAATTATCCTCTCCCACAATCAACATGTCATCAACAAATAATAATAAGGCAATGAAATTGCCATTTTTATCTCTTTTAGTATATACATAATGATCTGCATTCAATATTTTAAAACCATGATCAAGCATAAAAGAGTTAAATTTCCTATACCATTGACAGGGGTGTTTTTTCAGCTCATATAAACTCTTCTTTAGCCTGCAGATCAAATTTTACTTACCATTTCTTAACAAATCCATCAGGTTGTTCCATATATATTTCTTCCTTTAAATCTCCATGTAGGAAAGCGGCCTTCACATCTAATTGCTCCAATTCTAAGTATAGAGAAGCTCCAAGACCAAGCACTGCTCATATTTATGACATTTTAATAATGTAATGTACCAACTTGGAGACTTGATACACTAAGTCAGACAACTTAACAATCGATAGGATAGGTGAATCAAAACTAGGATTTGACCAAGGCTTGGGTATTTTTTGTGAGTTCGAATCAAGAGAGAGAATAATTTCAGCTTAGAAACCTATGCACAATGCACTGGGACCTTTTATGGTTTCAAAATTAGTGAGGCCGAAGTTTACTCCCAAGGATCCTGGGCACCCCAACATATGCAAACTAAACCCTTTGCTTCACACATCTTGTCAACCAATGGAGATGTATTTTGGCATGGATAGAATTAGAAACATGAAATACCAGTCAATTTACTCTTGAAATTCACACCGACAAGTTTGAGGAAGTTTTAAGTGGTTTCGAAGGAAAACTAGTGAAATTGTTCTTAGCACTGCTCAACTAACTCAACTTCACGATGAACCAAACAATGAAAGGAGGATAGGAATTCTCAATATCAAGTTTGGTATGTGTTAATTGAATTTTTAATGAACAACGACAAGTTATAGAAGTGAATTTGGAGTTACCTTGATGTGTTACTGATTAAAACACTGAAACTAGCTCAAATTTCATAGCAATCTAGATTAGGTGCACACAAGTGGACATAAATCAGACTTTTATTAAATGCAGTAGGAAAATGAATATAATAGGTATGATATTACATCAATGAAATCATTCATGGGAAGAATTACATTAATAAGTGATCTCAAGAATAGGAGACAAGAAGAGAGAATTCTCCATGAGAAGAGACTAGGAAAAATATGAAGATTCAAACAGGAAGGATTGTTCAATCACTGCAACTGGATCAAAATTAAATGGATATGATCATAGGACCTGCAATAAACTTGATGATGAATATTAGATGTTATCATACTCATAGTAGAAGCATAGGGCACATCTACCAGCTTGGACTAGGGGCACATCTCCCAAGTCTAGAGTAGCACAATGCTCTCAGACCAATTCACAAATTGTGAAAAAAATGTGATAGTAATGTTCTATGCTTATATTATATACATATTTGGATTCAAGGTCGAATTTACTCTTCATGTATTCAACTTTACTCAACCAACGTGCCTTCATGAGTGGATAGAAACTTGCCTTGCTTTCCAGGTTTTGTTTTTTGCTTTCTTCCTTTACTGCTTTACTGCTTTATTGCTTTATTCTTATTTATTTTTCTTTTCTTATTTTGACCTACTTTATCATCCTTTCCCTACTTTATCATTCTTCTTTTCTTTATAATACTTTCCTGCTTTCCTGCTTTGTGCCAACTTTCCTTGTTTTATTCTGTTTCCTTTTTTTCTTTTCTTTCTTTGGATAATTTCTTCTTTCTTTCCTCTTTTCCAACTTCCTTGTAGTAAAAAATTATCTCCCAATGTTCCCCACTTGGACCATTATCCTTATTATTTTAATTGAGATAATATTTATTGATGGAAAATAATTTATCTAATAATGAATCTTGAACTTTAGGATATAATAATTACTACTATTAATTAATTGCCTTATTTTAAAATCTAATCCCAAGCAATTAATGGAATTTATTATTAAAACCATAGGGACTAATTGGCTAAGGAATGATCCAGTCCTCCCCTCCAAAAAATTTCTTGTCCTCAAGCAAGGGAAAATATGAATGATGAAACATTTGGAACATTTTCCACCAGCTTCTTTGAGTTGCTGCATACACCATTTGAAATTCATCTCTTTCATAAATGAACCCTTTGGAAATATTTCATTTTTCATCCTTCACCATGAACTCATGAATGACCTTGCTTTTGAAATGATCCATGTCTAATTGTGTTGCAAGGTTTGGATTGAACTTGGAACAAAACATGAAAAATGGCCAACCTCTTCTTGAAGCAGTTAGGATGGGCATTGTTATAGCCTGTTTTTGTTTCTCATTTTAAAGCATTTGCTTGTTTTTAAAAACATGGTTTTTCATTCATTTTTGAGTTTGGACTTTAGGTTCCTTTAAATTTTTTCTTTGATTTTATACTTATATTTATAATTGACTTCATAGGTTTTTCCAATTTTGGTTTTACTTAGTGAAAGTTATAGTTTTTAGGGGCTTGTAGGATGTTTATATGACTTAAAGATTCTAAAAAATATCATAAGGTTTTATTTAAAGCCATTTAACCAAATTTTAACCCTTTGCTGTGAGTGTTGTTTTGAAAATTATTAAAACAGGTATTCTTGTAGCGCAAGCTCAGAAAAGTTAAACACGCGTGCTACAAGAAAATCGTGCAATCTGAAAAATCATGATTTTGGCTCGAAATTTTCAAAATTCACGCATAGGAGAGGTCTTTCACACCTATCAATGAGTTTGATATGTTTTTTTAGGCCAGAGTAATCATTGTGACAAGTGTTATGAGTTCAGGCAAGGAATCATTTGGGTGAGTTGCGGTGGTTTGGAAGTTATGAGATATAGAGTAGTGGAACCTTAATAATTATGCACGATGAGGAAAATTCGCCATTAGCTATGCATCTCCTGAAACGCATGAATACCATAGAAGTCGTGGCAAAGTTCTGGCAGTTTGTGATCGAAGATTGAAGAAGGTTGGCAATTTAGGGCTTTTTAGGGTAACTGTTTAGCATTGTCATGGCGGTCAGAGAAAGACTTAAGAATGAAATTGGACACCTGGGAAGATAGGAAAGCATATTTCCAACAATTGAATCCATTATTCAGACAGGTATGAGGCGAATTACTATCGTATTCCATGTATTCGGGTTCACATTGACAAAAGTTTAGTTATGGAAAATAACTAAGGATGCTAGTAAATAAACTGAGTTTTTGCTCAATGTCGAATTTTCTCTGTCAATAGAGTTAAAAGACTTATCAGTTTGATACATAAAATTCAGCTCAAGGGTTTTAGTTTTCTCAACATATGATTGACTGTTTAAAATTGCCAAGATTTGAATAGAGTTAAGTTCTTTACTGAAGGAAGCAATTTTTAAGTTCAATTATCCAGAATGAAGAGGAGTGGGAAAACAAACAGAGCTGAACCCTCAGATATGTCTTGGGTTCAAGCTTTCCCTGACTGTGCAAGGTTATTTTTAGAAGCAAGATGGTTAAACTATTTTGAGAAGATTAATGGACATTAGACAAAGGTTTCATATCAGTTTGCTCAGGGATTAGACAAAGATATTGTTACCTTTGACACCTTAAAGATTGAGCTGACCAGAGAACTAATAGCAGAGGCTACAGGGATCCCTGATGAAGGTGAATATTGGTTCAAGAAGGTACCTTTTACCTTTGATTCACAGAATTACTTACTTCCAAATGTTGTTGCAGACTGGGGTAAAGGAGTGCATATCTAGAAATTCAAACCAGAGTAGAGAGAACAAATAAAAATTCTGCAAAGTTATGTAACTTATGAAGGAAGATATGCATTTGTATTTAAGTATCATTTCATGTTTTTGCAGCATCTTAATCATGAAGTAAAGATGAACCTTCCTTTCTTTTTCCTTAAAAGTCTGCAAAAGATGTCCAGCAGGGTAAAGGAGCATCAAGACCATACTAAACAGTCTATATTTCATCATGGTCTAATAAAGCTAATTATAAGTACTGTGCTCCAAAAGAAGGAAAAAACATGGGATTATTTTCTATTCTGGTCTGGGTTTCAATCTGAGAAAGAAGACCAAGTTCAGAAAAGGCAGTTGAATAAAGGACATAATTTAGTCAAGAAAGTGAAGAAAAAGGTCATAGTCGAGATAGAAGAAGATAGTGTATTAGGAAAGTCTGCGACCCAAAAGGATGAAAATGTTGAAGATGAACAACAAACTAATATTGAGGAAGATGAAATATCAAAGGGAGAAATGAAGGATTTGGAGCATGTAGAAGATAGCCTTTATGAAGAAGTAAACCAGGAAGTAAATGAAATTTTGATAGAACAAGAACAAGTCCCTATGGGAGTACAATCAAAAGATAAGGAAAATCCATTGTTTGATGAAGCTAGGGTTGACACTGAACAATATTTACAGAAACAGTCTGAAGAAGGGGTAATGTCATGAGGGATAAAAAGAAAGGTAGTTTAGCTAGACTTTATCAAACATCAAGGAAAAACTTTGAGCATGCTAGGGGAGATTGGTACAGGTTGGAGGCCTAAGACCAGACCCAAGAATAAAATCAGATTGAATATGAAAAAATTACTAAACCCTATATTAGATCAGAAGAAAATTACAGTGATAGAAGAATCTTCATCCCAAGAAGAGTTAGAAGAGAATGAAGATTTAAATGTAAAGGAGATGAAGGGTAAGAAACAGGTTATTTCAGAAGATAGGTTAGCCTTCACTGAAACCAAATTTCAGAAATATTTAAGGAATTTCAAAAGAAAGTAGTCTTATACCATCATTAAGATGATTCAAAGAAGTAGCACTCAGTCATAACAAGTTTTTGTGCAAAGAAAGAAAAGGTTGCAGAACCATCAGCCCAATGCAATTTTGAAGTTAATGAATCTCCAGGGGTTCCTGTAGCTATGACAGAGCAGCTAGAGGAGGATGAAGAGATTTTTAAGAAATTGAATATCTCTTGGATGCCAGAAGAAATGCATCCAGTTTCAGAAGGGAAGTGCATTGATTCAAAGAATGAGAATTTGCAGAGAAGTATTAAACAATACAAATATAAGATAGAATACCTGCATGAAACAAATGAGGGGTTAGTAGCTGCTAACAGAAGATTAAGAGAGGATTTAGAGGAGGTAAATAGCCATTATCAAGAGTTAATTGCAATTTCTAAGGAATCTTTGAAAAGGAAAAGATAGACACAAAGTCTGTATGCAAAATTGAAGCAAACTATTCAAGACCTAACACAGCAAAATCAGGAGCTTTCAAAAAGAGTCGAAGACCTGGAAGCTGATCATCAGAAAACAAGAAAGAAGACTCAAGCTTTGGAAGGGATAGCTCTTTTGGCAGAGGCTGCTAAGGATTTGTAAAATGCTTTAAAAATAGTGGTTATTACTTAGTCTTTGAAAAAGTTAGTTTAATATGTATGACTCTATTTTTATTGAGTAATTCGGTAGTATGACCTAAAAAACATTTTTCTTCTTCTTCAGTTATGTAACTATTTTTGGGTAACTAAGATAAAAGTAAGACTGAAGAAAGACTAAGGGTTTGAATTTTTGTACAAGGGGAGGCTATCAAGCTATTGTTTACAGAGCTAAGTGTCAGAAACTCTTATGTATTTTGAATTACTGATTATGGTATATATGCAAACTATAAGCCCCGTTTATCTTATCTGCTGGTTTCATTTTTGATTGGTTTAATCATTCAGTTTATAAATTCATTTCTTGTTTAATGTTTTTTCTCATGAAATGCTTGTGAACTGTGGATGAAATTCAGTAAAGTGCTTATGTTGTCCTGGTTTATGCTTCATATATGATACATCTTAGTATTTCATTTTTGCATGATTTAGTGTTTGTCTTATCCTTGTGAAGTTTTTACCCTCTTGTTTACAAACTGCACAACGAAAACCCTAAAAAGCTTGTTTTACTTAATTTTGTATTTTGTTTTATGAGATTGTGTTGGCTTGTTCTTTAGTAGTCTGAGAACAATTTCTAGCACTAACAGGGATAATCATGCTTTTCATAATTATATGTGTTGTACAAAAGGATTGCTGCAATTATATTTCCTGAAATACACCTATCATGCATCAAAATATTATTGAAAATCATCAATTCAAGACTTGTACAATTGCACTTTACCCAATATCATGACATAAATTTCAACCCAAAGGTGCACTTCTTTCAACATCTTTCCATGAACCATAATGTAATCAAATATATTCAACACAAGTTTACCAAAGTGCTTGACATATGATCTACTCATATTAGATGGTGAAGTCATAGGTGCACTAACCAAACCAATTCTCATGCATACAAATCCATAATGGTCATAATGGAAACAAGGAGATGTTTTATGAAAAAAGTTTTCTTTTAAGATAATGTGATGATAATAGACAAAGTAAATATAAATTTTGGGAGAAGAAATTAACCTTATGCCTCTCTTTCCTTTTGAGAGGTGTCTCTATCCCACATACTACTACATGAATCTTCCATCTGAAATAGTTGGGACAAAAAATGATCCTAGGTTCCTAAATAAATTTCATATTGAGGAAGTGTCTCTTACTCCCTCCTCTACACTACTTAGTGTCTCCACCAAAATACACATGAAAACACCCAACCCACCAAGCAAGAGAGTATTTAGTCCATTCACCATATGGTATATTTTCCATATAGGAAATCAAACCATTTCTACTCATGGATGAACTTGTGGAAATGGAGGGTAGCTCGCCCTCCTGGATCCCACTGAATATGTTACACTCTTCCACTCTCATATTCCATGAAGAACACTCTGTTACTCCATGTAATTCCTAGATCTCATGGTTTATGCATCACTCCACTTGACATCTTGATCATATGGAACAAGTTGGAATCCCAAAGGATGCTAGGATCTCATAGCCATGTTGGAAGTCCATCACTTCCCATACTTTTGTAAACTCTTTTCATGCAATTGTACATCCAATACTAATGTGCATGTGCGCTAGAGGTATTTAATGGCTGCAAAATATATCTTTGTTGCTTCTCACATGGTAAGATAATATTAGTAAAACCAAAAGAATTGTCATAGAAGAAAAAATAATTTTCACCTTGATGTATCTCCATCTTAACTATGTATCCATCGACCCAATCTATGAATGAATAAACACTTCGGCTTGCTGATCTATATGAGATGTAATCAACCACCTTCTTAAAATCCAAGTATTCATTCCATATAGGAAAATCATGATGTCTCTCTTCCAAGGTATGCATGCCAAACACATATCTACTGATGCAAGCAAGTTTAGTGCATCCTTGATCCTCCATTTTAGTGATATATTGATCTACTCAATCCATAAATAGATAATATCTTTGCATGATGATTCAAATGGAATGTTATTGTATATATCTACCATAGCTAAAGAATCTTCAATGTCCTTTTGAGGCAAGATATGTGCGCTTGTCACATCACATGGTATGTCTCTACAACCATCAACAAAGAAGTGAACCTTTTGCAGCAACCAGTGAGCCTTTTACAATTTTCCATCCTCCTTTACCAAACAATGTATGGTATGCTTCATCATCTAGCTTTCCAATTGAAATCAAATTAATTTCAAGATATGGTACATGCCTAACCTATTTAAGAAATAAACTACAACCATCTTCCATTTTTATTAAAATATATCCTATTCCTTCAATATTACAAATACTTTTATTGCCCAAGCGAACCTTACCAATATTTATTGATTTATAAGAAACACAATTTTGTTTACTTGGTGTAGCATGATAGGAGGCTCCATAATCTAAAACCAAATCACTATCATGATTAGAAGAATAAAGGCATGCATCTTCACAAGAAAATATAATTAATACCTCACCTTCTGATGCAACAACAATAGTTTCTTCATTATTATTATTATTATTATTGGCTACCTTTTGCTCCTTTTTCTCTCCTTTTAATATCCGACAATTTTTCTTGATATGACTAAGATTTCCACAATGATATCAATCTATTCTTCCATGCCTATATTTTGACATCCCTCTATAATTCGATCTCCTCGAGTTGTTTCTAGATGGTTTCCTTCCATGATCACCAAGGGTTAATGCCTCCATATTTGGAACTTCCTCTCCCATTCACGAAGCTTTTTCCACAATCATTCAGTTGTGTTTTCTTGTGAAACATGGAAGTATACTATTTCTAGCAAATACTATTGAATAATAGAAATTGTCTTTCAATCTGAATTCTCCCACTCATCATTAGTCATTGACGATGGCTTCTTTGATTTTCCCTGGATCCCAAAACTACTTATCTTTAAGAGTGCGTATATATCTTCCATCTTCGACCTCCATATGGTAAAATTTACCCTGATAATATTTTTGATGCTTATAACAAACTTCATTGAGCCACATGTAAATAAAACATACACACACTGAATCTCCAACAAAATATTAGTTGGATCTAATACTACTTGTTAGGTTTTAAACAACATGCAATAAATAATTACAATAACTATGATATCTCACAATAGATTATGCATATATGAATATCAAAACATAGATCACAAATAAGATAGAAAAATGAAAGAACACAATGATTTACGTGGAAAACCCAACAGTGTACTACAAAAAACCATGGGAAAAGTATTAGTAGCTTCTTTATTATTATCAGCAAAATTTTTACATCCAATTTCATAACAACTCTCAATCTTGTGCATTTTGTGTGAGAGAAACTCTACATTTATATAGGCTTTTATAGGATCCAAGACCACATGATTTTCCAAAACCATATTCCCATAATCATGTTGCAAACATAAATTGTTTCTATGACACTATATAACAATTATATTGAATCCCAAATCATAGCTATAGATTGCAATCATGCTGCAAACCTAAATCATAGTTGCAGACTGCTAAAAACCTAAATCATAGCTGTAGACTGCTGAAAATCTAAACCATATCTACAAATACATTTAATTAAATTTATTTTGTTTCACACTCAACAATTGATCCCTTCTGTATTGACTATGAAAGACATGTAATTCTTGCCATACCTTGATTCTTCAGAATGTCAAACGTTGGCATAATTCCAATTGAAAAAGAATCTCGAGAGTGAAGTCATCGCTTGATGTTATCGTGGTGGAGTCACTTTACACCTTTGGGAAACTCTCATGAGGTTTTTAATTTACCACAATTAAATTTTCATGTATATCAGGATCGTGTCATCGAGCTACCTCGATCGGGACATTTCCATCGGTATTTTAAAATGACATATTGAAAATTTCTTCGAACTCACTTCCCCGACAAGATTATTAAGTTTTTATTTATCAACTTATCAGTATTTCGAGATTTAGTAATTTTGTTTTTAGGGACTTTCTATTTCAAGTTTTGCTTTTCAGATATTACCCATTGGAATTGACTTTTGCATTTTGGAACTATCAGTTTTGGGGTTTATGTTTTCGAAAGCATGTTTTGGGCCTCAACTTTTCTTCAAGGTATTCCAATCAGCCTTAACCCATTAATCGTGCTCAAATTTGAAGGGTGGGTTTTAATTTCAGTTTGAAGGACATAGATTTTTCCATCCTTTCAAAGATGAAGGGATATATAAATAATCTTGCTTCAATTGACACATATAAATTAACTAAACACTTTAAAAAAATGCAAAAAAAAAACTTTCCAAATTTTTATAATTTTAAACAATTGAACACTCACTACATGAAAAATGATAAATTTTGAATAAAACCTACGAAATAAACCCATTTTTTTTGGAAATTAGTAAGGTCCAAAAAATTAATATTATTTTACATAAATGAACACATTTCAACAAAAATAATAAGAAAACAGATTTTTCTTAGATTTATTTGATATTCTTCAAAAGTATTTGAGCTTATATCATTGAAAACATCAATTTATCTACCCAATGGAAGAGGGTTTCTAGTTTTCATTTGTTTCCATACATAATAAATAACTTTCCAATCTACCTCATTTAGAGTATGAGGTGTGGTAATAGAGAAAAACATTAAAATATCCAATATCTCCATTGAAAGTCTTGATCTATCATCATTTTTATCATGTTTAATTTTGAGAAGCCTCTTTCACACATTGTTGTACTTGTTAGAATAACAAGGATAACTTCCCATAATTGCATCAAACAATGAAATCCTTCAAATAATTTAGGTTCATTCCCACATAGATCCCATACTCCAAACACATGCTTTTTAGGGTATGATTTATAAATAGTACATATAAATTAATTAATTTCATTGAAACATTTAGCATTGTTTGTTGGGGCTTTCTAATTGTCTTTCTAGGAAAACAAAATAGTACTCACATTAATTATTGATCCATGGTATGTCTTTTATTTCAAGGTTACATGAAAATTCTATGAAGGTCATAATTTCCTTAGTTTTTCTAGTGACATTAAATGATCATGCAACTAATGAATGCAAAACTTAACCATACTCACTCTTTTAAAAAGAAACACACTTATAATTACCTTGCAGACGACCTTGTAAAGAGATATTAAATCAACGCAAATCTTGCTAAGAAATATATCATAACCAGTCCACACAATTCTATTGAAAAGGGAATCACACTCAATCCACATAGTTTACTGAAAAGGAAATCACACAAAATCCACACAATTATGCTAAACCGAAAATCACACTTGCGAAATTGAATCTATGCAACAAGTAACAATGTTTTATCACTTTAGATCAATAATTCTTAAAGAGAATGCACCTACTATAATATTAAAGATAGAGATTATTTTTTAAAGAGAAATCAAATCAGAATGCAGAAGCTATAACAAAAATCCACTATGTAGAAGTAGCAACAATAACAATTGGGACTATTGGTTCTTTTCAATAATTGATCCAAATTCTACTAGTAACAGTGTATGCAATTAATAATTATGAGCAATGAGACAATCCAAAAGTAACAACAACAAATACACCGCTAAATATTATGAAACAAGCTATGATAAAACAAATAAAGTGGCATCTATTGATAAAAGAAGGCCCCCCTTCCTTCTTTGATAGGGCTACTGGAACAACTTACAGTTTAAAGCTAAATTCACACAAACCACAAGAGGGTTCACCTCTTTAAACAGTTATGGATAGAAATCCCTTTCAAACATAATATATGAACGCCTTGAGAATCAGAGGCTGTTCTCAACAATGCATAGCATGAAATGTATCACACATTCATGATGTTACAACTAATCTATAAAATAATACATTTCATTGCATAGTCACAACTATGGGAAGTTGCACCAACTGACACTCTCTTCAATCTCTTGCTAACAATATTATCACGTTGGTGCTCCTTAACTCCTATACTTGAGCATCGATTAAAGACCAAATTCTCAAGTATCAAGGAAATTATGGTAGTGGTGGAAATAACATAATTCTAGAAGTAACAACGTGACAAAAAGAGACATCATTCAAGCTCATGCAGGAGTAAAAACATCCAAACCTTTGAGAAAACACATCCTAATCTTGACCTGTAAGTACATGGCTTTGAGCCATTCCATTGGTAACCTAGAATCAAGCACCTTACTACTTAACATCCTATATTATCACTTAAAACAATGTGATACATAAAAGGTTGTTCCTTGTGTTAAAACATGTAGTTACAAGAAATATATTGTAAAAAATAGTAAATGATGACTCAAGGTGTCTTCGAAACAAGATAAATGGGTGGAAAAAATAGTACAAATCATGGGCCCAACAATATCCACAACAGGTGAGTTGCCAACACTAAAATTTTCACATAAACATTTAAACCATCTTTTCATTTTAGAGTCTCTATAACATTTCTTCATTATAATGCCAATGACTGAAAAATGTAACATCAATAAATATAGGTATATCTGTGAACCTCATATATAGATATCCAATCACCTTCATCACAAAAGATTTTCCTAAAAGAATGCAATCATCTAGTGTTCCTGTATATTTGGTAAAATTTCAAACCTCAATTGATGTAAATGTACCATACCTATTCAATCTACAAACTCCAATATTACCTCATTGTTCTCTAAATAAAAAAAGAGAATATGTGCACCGCACTTGCCCCAAATATGCCTTCAAAAAACTGTTTATGAAACATGTTAATAGTAACATCTAAAGTAGTGCTAATAGAGGTAATATCAACATGATCATCTTGGAACTTCATATTCGTCTTATTTAATTCAATAATCACATCTACAAGCAAATGGATGCAAAATTGCACTTGAAATATTGTTTCCAACTCATACATATTTTTCTCCCTTAACTCTCAATCTTTAAACAAAGCAAGCATGAGTTTGATGAGTTTTACCACAACCTTTGTTGTTAATGCTTCTCTATGTTCTATGAAATGGATATCTAATAAATAAGAAGCATATCGACATATATTTGAAGATAAACCTTCAAAATTACCTTTCATGGAAGATTCCCTATCATAGACAAATCCAACTAACTTCATCAAATATAGATCCATCTCTGTTAGAAAAGTTCTCGCTCCATCATACATAAAATTGAGTTGTTCCATCTTTTATTTGAATCAAACATATGGGTTTTGTTACACATTGGCCGCTTCCTTCATTTGTCAAATATATAATATAAATAAGAAAATAGTGCTCCATAGTTCGATCAATTGTGCTTTCATCAACAAAAATTGAGTAAAAAGGGCTATGGAAAAATCTCATCTTTTAGTTCTTTCAATATACCTCCTTAGTAACTTGGAGAAACTATTTTACAAATGTTGTATTTGTGTATGCAGAGTATTCATCTATCAAAGGAATGTGTCGAGCGCACTTATACCTATTTAAGTCACAAATGGTGGTGGTAGATGGTAAGTTCCTAGTCACGCCATTAAACTCTCGTGGATTCCTCCCATATATATATTGCTTACATTTCTCACAAAAATCGAAGTAGGACATGATGTTTCATTATTTTGGGATGGGATAGGCCATTCCAAAGGAATTCTGAACTAAAAATAATGGATTCCTACTCATGAATCCCAATTCACCACCATCCAAGGGTTCGAAATTGAAATTAATATTCAAAGGTAAATTAAATAAAGTTTCCCTTCCTTTGAAATGTTTCCATAAATTATGCCCTTCTTAATTGGATCGGTAAAAATAGAATTTTAAATCTTTTTTGAAGGGAAATTTTAACTTAGTAGTTCTGAGATAGGCCAAAACCCTTTGAAAGGTTTGGGATGAGTTCAAATTTGAACGTTGATCGCATAAAAAAAGAAGGCCTTCAAACCATTCAGGTTCATCTCCACATAGATCCCATGCTCAAAACATATGCTTTTTAGGGTATGATTTATAAATAGTACAAATGAATTCATCCATTTCACTGAAACATTTAGCAGTATCTGTTGGGGATTTCTAACTGTATTTTAAGGACAACTAAATAGTACTCACATTAATGATTAATCGATGATACATATTTTATTTCAAGATTACATGGAAAGTCTATGCAGGTCACAACTTCCTCAGTAGTTCTAGTGACATTAAATGATCATGCAACCAATGAATGGAAAACTTAACCAAACCCACTCTGTAAAGAGGTATTAAATCTGCTGGAGTCTAATCCTTGTTGTAAGGAATATTAATGTGCAACGGAGACCAAGAGTCACTTGGGAGTCTGAGACACCTCTTGGAATATGAAACATAAGGGTAAATCCTCAATGTATATATTGAACATTTGAGTTAATGAAATGTGCGCTTAACACCAATATCTTCTGTCTTGTGTTGATTTCTTCCTATATACCCCAATGGGGATCCTTACTGTGGTATCAGATAAATTATCAATTCTATGGCATGTGCTCAACATTATTCCATATCCTCCTTAGTCCTGCTCCTCTTCTAGTTCAAGTACTATGGAGCGTTATCCATTTCAACATTGTTTAAACCCTAATTTTGGCATATTCTTCGTGCCTCTCTGTCACTGCATTTTGCTCCTCATCAGAGTCCTTCCCTCTAAATCCACCCACCTACAAGATATCTGCCATCTCTGATCCCTATCACCGTATGTTACATAATACCTAGTAGGCTCCCATTTCTTCATTGAATGGGTGTGCTCCCTCCTTTTCAACTTCTTTAAACCTAATTTTAGTTATGAATCTACTATGGTTACTTTTTTTGTTGAGAAAGCAATGGAGTATGCTTTTATTTATGTGTACTGTGTGAACATTTTGGTCCTTGTTTATGTACATGACAATCTAGTGAGACATGATACCAATATGCATTGGTGTAGTACAATGTTAAAGGTTATGGAGAATATTTATGACAAAACCTATCTATTGAGATCGTCGAGCTGTGTAACTTGCAGTTTCTTTCTCTGGTGTGGGATGATAGAAAAAACCTCCAACAAGAATTTTGACCAAGGTAACTAAGACTGCCTTCTCCCTGTTTGTGAGGTTATAAATTGGAGTGGTGTTTCACTCAACTTTAATGCTTCCTACAAATTGGAGTTTTCTTGAAGGATGTCGTGCAAGCTGTAATGTTGTAGAGAGTACTCTATTTTTTGCAACATTTGTGAGGTCGGGGAACCAATGAAATAGGAAATTCCACAATCTCCTCGTATCTTTTGGCATCGTGAACCATCCATGGAGCAGATCCATACCATCATCAAACGTCTCATATTTTGTGTGGAGGCATTGTTTTATTTTTTTATTGAAGTCCAAGGGAATGGCCGAGTTCAGGCATCTACCTATGACATGCAACAACAAGAACAAGCTTGCATGACTCACCATAACTCACCTTCATCAAATTTTGGAGATTTACATATTTAGGTTGAGAGTGGACTCGTGGTCATTGTCCTCACAGAGCTTGGATAGAGACCCATTAAAAGAGAGAAGAGTGCATAGATAAATAGATCTCCAAAGTAGTGCTGCATGCATGTCTCTTTGTGATTTTTGGGCCCATCTTATAATACTCTGTTCGGACATCTTGATTTCTCTTTACATTGTGATCAGAATCCATTTTGGCTCAATTATATTAAGAGTGCTCCCAAATATATTTTGAAAACTTGAGAATGAAATGCGCAATGATGAAGGAGAAATGATATTTTTATTCCCAAGACATGGAGGTAAATGCCTTCCTCAATTTTGTAAACCTCTAAGCATTTTCAACAAATGAGGATGCATTAAACGAGGTATGACCAATGAGGGTGGAATATTTGGAGTCTAATATTTGGTGTATCCTTCCTACACTTCTCCTCTTGCACCAAACAATGGGGAACATGATGTCAGAATTCAAGTTTCAAATTCATAGCTTGAGCCATAGCGATGTAACCGGATTCAGTGATGTTTCCACAAATATAGAAGATAACCATTCATAAATAAATCATGTGTTTTGTGTCTAGTGTTGACACCATGATACTCTTCTCTCTTCCGGAGTGCTCATGTGTTTTGTGTCTAGTTGTGGCACATTGATACGCTCCTCTCCTCACATTATTCTTGAAAGGGGGAAATGAATACCGGTTGAAATAAGTGATATGGAACAAGTGATCATGTGAATATCTATGTTTGATTGAGCTCTAGAGTTGGTTGTCATCCTAAAACCACCGGTATCGAGAGTACCTTCATTTAGTAGAATCTAGTTCAAGATTCTAGCTAACTTACTTGGAAAATGATTGTCAAGTTGAAAATGTTCAGCAATTTACAACTGTTCACTTCCTTTTTCATCTCTCCAAATTGTTAGTGGTAATCCTAAAACCACTAATTTCGTAGAAGGCTTCAGCCTCTTGTTGCTTCTGCTGGATAACCTCTAAGCCTTTGTGCCAAGTTCAAGACATAACCTTTGAGCCTTCACACCAAATTTGAGAATTGGTGGTCAGCCTTAAACCACCCACATAGTAAAATATTTCAACTTCTACTATCCCCTTTGGTTGGTGGTCATCCAAAACCACCTCTTCAGAGAGCTCTTGTATTTAGTAGAAGATAGTGCAAGATTATTCCAACATGCTTGACATAGTTAGTTTGTCAAGCCTTTTATTCAACTCTTTTTTTCCTCTTGGAATCATACACACCCTTCGGATTAAGGGGGGATTTTTTGGAGTCTAATCCTCGGTGTGAGAAATATTAGTGTGAAAGGGAGACCAAGAATGACTCGGGAGTCCAAGATACCTCTTGGAATATGAAACCCAAGGGTTAATCCTAAATGTATATATTGATCAAAATCAACGCAAATCCTACTAATAAATATATCATACTCACTCCACACAATTCTATTGAAAAGGAAATTGCACTCAATCCACGAAGACTAATAAAAAGGAAATCACACTCAATCCACATAGTTCCGTTGAAAAGGAAACCACACTTACGAAATTGAATCTATGAAACTAGTAACAATGTTTTATCAGTTCAGGTCAATAATTATTAAAGAGAATGCAAATGTTATAGTATTAAAGATAAAGATTATCCTTTAAAGAGAAATCAAATCAGAATGTAGAAACTCTAACAAAACTCCACTCTACAAAAGTAACAATTGGGATTATCGGTTCTTTCCAATAATTGATCCAAATTCTATAAGTAATAGTGTATGGAATTAACAACTATCAACAACGAATGAAAATTTACAAGTAACAACACTGACAACAACAACAACAAATAGACAAGTTACGATAAATCTATCTAATATAACAAATAAAGTGGTATCTCTTTAGTGAAGGGGGGCCTTCCTTCTCTGATCATGGCTATTGAAACAACTTATAATTTAATGCTCAAATCCCATGAACCAACATACTTTGTATTATGAAATGAAAGGTACAATAATATTCAATAGTTCTTTGTTCTACTGTTTATCTACCTCTGTCCATCCCCCTCGAGCACGAGAGGGTTCACCTCTTTATATAGTTTTGGATAGCAATCCCTTTCAAGTAAAATATATGAATGCTGAGAATATGAGATTCTCAAGGCTGTTCTCAACAATAAATAGAATGAGATTTATTACACATTCATGTCATTACAACTAATTTACAAAATAAGAAATTTCATTGCATAGTCAAAATTATGGGAAGTTTCAAAGGTTGACACTCTTGTACTCTCTTGGTGACTCAATATTTCCACGCTGCACTCGTATACTCCTATACTTGAGCATCAATCGAAGACCAAATTATCAAGTATCAAGGAAATTATGGAAGTGGTGGCAATAACATAATTCTAAAAGTAACAAGATCTAGAAGTAATATAGTACCAAAAAGAGACATCATTTGAGCTCATGTAGGAGTAAGAACATCTAGACCCTTGAGAAACCACAACTTGTTCTGAACCTGCAAGTACATTCCTACAAGCTATTCCATCATTAACTTGAAATCAAGCACGAAACTACTTAACAACCAATATTATCACGTAAAACAATGCAATACATAAAAAGGTTGTACCTTGGGTTAAAACATGAAGTTATATGAAAGAAATTGTCAAAAAGGGTAAAGGATGATACAATGTGTCTTTGAAGCAGGATAAATCGATGGAAAAAGGACTAGAAATAATGGGACCAATAGTATCCATAATAGGTAAGCCCCCAACACTAAAATTTTCACATAAACATTTAAACCATATTTTTATTTTAGAGTCTATCATCCATTTATTCATAATAATGACGAGGAATGGAAAATTTTGCATCATTATATATAGGTAGATTTATGAATCTCATTTATAAAGATCCATTCACCTTCATAACAAAACATTTTCCTAAAATAATGCAATCATCTAGTGTCCCTGATATTTGTATGTTTGGAAAACATTTACACCTCAATGGATGTAAATGTACCATACCTATGCTATCTACAAACTCAATACTTCAACATTGTGCTCTAATTAAAAAATAGGATATGTGCATTGCACTTGCCCCAAATATGCCTCCCAAAACCGATTTATGAAACATGTTAATAGTAACATATAAAGTAATGCCAGTAGAGGTAATATCAACATGATCCTCTTGGAACTTATGATTCATTTTATTTAGCTCAATCAGCACATATGCAATAAAAAGGATGCAAAATTGCACTTGAAGTATGGTTTCCAACTCATACATATCTTTCTCCCCTAACTCCCAATCTTTTAACAAAGATACATGAGTTTAATGATATTTTTCGTTACCTTTCCTATAGAAATCCACCTAATTTAATGAAATTGTAAAATCTCCAACTTAGTGATTTGAAATGATTCCATTAGATCTTTTAGTTCTCCACGTATTTTAGAATATTTCCCAAGCTATTAATAAACTTTATTTGCAAATTTATCAATATACTGTAACTCTGGAAAATGAGATGAAGCGTCACTTGTTGTTAACGCTTCTCCCTGAGCTATGTAATGTATATCTAATAAATGATGAGCATCTCAACATATCTTAGAAGATAAACCTTCAATATTACCCTTGATGGAAAATTCCCCATCAGAGCCAAATCCAACTAACTTCATCAAAGATAGATCCATCTATGTTAGAAAAGTTCTCACTCTATCATACATAGATTAAGTTGTTCCATCTTTTATTTGAAGCAAGCATATGAATTTTGTTACACATTGACCGCTTCCTTCATTTTTCAAATATGTAATGTAAATAATCAAAAGGTGCTCCATAGTTCAATCAATGCTTTCATCAACTAAAAGTGAGTAAAATGGGCTATGGAAAATATCATATTTTAGTTCTTTCCAATATATCTCCTTAGCAACTTAGAGAAATGAATTTCCAGATATTGTATCTGTGTACATAGAGTATTCGTCTGTTTAAAGAATGGGTGGAGTGCGTTGATACCTATTCAAGTCACAAATGCTGCAGGAAGATGGCAAGTTCCCAGTTATTCCATTAAACTCTCATAGATTCCTCCTAGATTTATATTGCTTACCTTTATCACAAAAATCAGAGTAAGAACTAATATTTCATTATTTTGGGATGGGATAGGCCATTCCAAAGAAAATTTGAACATACAAGAATGGATTCCTTCTCTCGAATCCCAATTTTCCATTGTCCATAGGTTTGTAAATTCAAATTAATATTGATGGGTAATTTAAAAAGTTTTCCTTCCTTTAAAATGTTGCTATACATTATGCTCATTATGCTCTTCTTAATTGGATTTGTAAAAATAGGAATTTTTTTTTCGAAAGGAAAATTTCAACTTCACTTATGGGATATTAAAGAACCATTTGGAATGGTTGGTATGGGTTTAAATTTTAATGTTTCCGATCGAGTTCATGCAATTTCTTCAAGGCACGGCATTTGATGTAATAAAATTTTTATATACATACTTGACACATAACAATAAGGGATTATATTATTTAATGTGTAAAATATTTATTTGAATTATAATAATTTTCTCCCCTTTTCGAAGTAACACATTTGATATTATAAAGGAAGAAAAAATGCCAAAATTTTGTGAACTTATCCAAAGTAATATTAGTTCATATTTCGAAAACAAGATGAGACATATTTTGTGTCTTCAATCATTATGTTTAAAAGTATATAAAGCTCATTGATGTAAAAATTAATTCGAGTTTTCATGTTTGCAAGGCGTGGGATGTTATTTTCAACAATTTGAGATGAATTTAGGACCTTGAGAAATCACCATGATTTAGAGTGAAATATTTAATATTCCTCCAAGATAAAAAATGCACCAAAAAAAAATTACTTCAATCTTTTATATATTCGCTTTTAAGGTGGAGGTTGACTTTATCAAGGTAAACTTAAAAAAAAAATTATTTTTACCCGCCAAAGTGCCTAATAAAGTGATTTAAGCACCAAAACCATATCATTAACAAAAATGTCGAAGGTCAAATTCGACTCGAATAGAGAAATGGCACATTTACAGACAAATAATATAAGCAAGTGAAATCAAGTAGAATTAAATGATGTGACACACTTTAACCTAAAAAACCCAAATAAATCTAATCTCAATGGCTATGACTTCGAGATGTATGCAAATTTTGCGAGTCAGCCTGTTGCAGAGCATTCAATGCGACTGTAGCAGGCATGCTAACCCTTAGATTAAAACTGTTTAAGATCCAACGGTTAGGATGCCTACTGCAGTCACATTGAATGCTTTGCAGCAGGCTGAGTATTGTTCATCTGCAAATTTACTCTCATCATACCTGTTTGACCTCCTCCTCCTGCTCTTTACACACATTGGTGATAATCAAATATAGAAAAGAGTTAATATGCAAGATTCGTTGAAGATATTCAATAAATATAAGTGAAAATTGATGAAATCATGAAAAACACGCCACATATTATTGAATATTGAATTAATCATTCTTAAAAGGAAAAGTTTAAAAACTAGTCATTACGAAAGATATAAGTAATCATTTAGTAAATGAGGCATGAAAAGGTGCCTTACAAATCAATTTCAAACATTATATGAGGATATACCATAAATACACATAAATAATCGAACTAGCATTAGGACCATAATAAAAGCAAAATATGTCTCAATTAAAGTCATGTTAGGACCATAATCAAAGCAAAATATGTCTCAATCAAAGTCATGAACTATCATGAAGATAAACAAAACCTAATGAGTAAATGCAGAAACCAATGGCGATCATAATAAAAAAAGATTAATCGTTAAACATAGGACCTCAAACTAGGAATCAAAATCCAAAAGTAGGATATGGCAGTTAAGTAAGCAGAAGTTTAAAAAATTAAATATGGCCCCATCGTTTTTCCTCAAAAATGAAAGGGGAGTTGTTGAAGGCACAACCCTTACCAATAACACCAAAGTCATAGAAATGTTGAATCCCATGTTATTTTACATGACCCATCCTATTTATAGGATTTTTTGGATTTTTCGCTTGTATGGATTTAGATGACCTCTATTTGATGTGTCGTTTGTACCATTGGATTCATTGTTCCATGTTTTTACTAGTCACGCCATCATTTTTTTTGTGATTGAGAATTTTTTTGGAGAACCCTTGTTTTCATGTTATTATTTCAATGCATCTAATTTAGTCCATATATTTAATTTATACGTACTTACACTATTGGGTTTCTTTGCAAAAGCACATGTATGCTTTGGTATTGTTTCCATGTGTGCACGACTAGGTCATGACAATATTACATTTTTCTCCATACTAACCATCCCTATGTCATGTATAATTATTCAAACCGACATATAAATGATTTCCCTCTAAAAATATTATGCATTTATCCCATTTGTCAAACACCCTTTAAGCCTATAGGAAAACACTCCCCACCCCCATCGCCCCCCTATTAAGGAAAGTGACCTATCCCATCCACCCTTACATTTACCCTTGCCGAACAATAATGAATTCCTTCCATGGGTTAGCACTTATTAGTACCCCAATGCATTTGGGTACCCATGCTATTTTTTCCTTATAGGAATAGGAATTTCTATAGTCTGTGACATTGGATTTACCCTGGTATTTTTTTTGCCTCACTCATTGGATTACCCCTTCACTCCGCGATGATGGCATTATTTGTTTCATTTTACATATCACAATCTCACTACTTCATCTATATTTTAGAGTTACATCCTATTGCAACCATACATCTACCACCAATGTACTTCCCCATTGTTACTTCCACTTCCTATCACACTCACAATTGATTAATTTTATTTGTTTTTGGACACTTATCTCCTTGATTTTATGTTTACCCAAACATTCCCAACCTTTGTTAAACTATTTAAAGTGCTCCATGGAATGATTACAAACTATAGATGATCTAATATGCTAGTGTCTCTGGTTGCATTATTCAGAGCATTATGTGATGAGTCACTCTATTGGACATGTGTTGCACTCTTTGTAGGTTCCAAGAGAAAGGGGGTCCAATGAGATTTATTATCTCCTCTGGCTAGGTTGTGTGGGGGACCAACTCGCTCAAAAGAATGTTTTGAGTTTGTTTTTGGTTAGTTTTGAGGTTTTTTCCCATGGTTTTGCAACCCATTGTAAACTAATTCCAATTAATGAATTGGGATTGTATTTTAATCCACATTAGTGGATTAAGATTTTGGATGCTATAATATTGTATTGTAAACAAAAAAAATAATACAATGAGAGAGAGAGTGGAGGGACTCTCATAAATGGTGGTTTTCTCAATTTTTGGTTTCCAAGGTAAACATATTTGTAATGTGTGTGTGTGTCATTGTTAGTTGTGTTTTAGGTTCTATTTGCTATTGTTATTCCCTACATAGGTTTATCAAAATTCTTCATATGGTATCAAAGTGAAGATATTGGCTTCAAGGGATGCCTTTGTTGCTAGGGTTTATCTGATCTTGTGAAGAGTAAGGGTATCTTGGGTCTACGATTAACTTATGTTGGAGTGGGATAATTACAAATTGAATATTGTGTGAGAAAAATGGAGAGCAATTCAAGAATACAAATTGAGAATTTTAATGGATGTAGTTTTGAGTTATAGAAGCCAAATATGGAACATATTATTGTAGATAGAGATTAGTGCATTGTTGTGGATCTAGGTACAAATCCCACTAATATTTCAAAATAATATTGGGAAAATCTAGAGAGAAAATTCATAAGCACCATATTCGAATCTACCTCTCATATTCAGTGTTATTAAATGTATCTAGAGAAGATAGATCAAAGAAGTTGTGGGATAACATGGGGTAAACAAGTCCATAAAATATTAGTCCAAGTCCCTAGTAAACAAATTATTTCATCAAA
Source organism: Pseudotsuga menziesii (assembly GCA_001517045.1). NCBI lineage: Eukaryota > Viridiplantae > Streptophyta > Pinopsida > Pinales > Pinaceae > Pseudotsuga > Pseudotsuga menziesii. The sequence goes on from LPNX010733775.1 coordinate 75,398, forward strand.
ACAAGTTATTTCATCTTAGGATGTAGGATGGTGACACCATGACAAATCATCTAAATTCCTTTAATACTTTGGTAAGTCAACTAGCCTCTTAGGATATTAATACGGAGGAAGAAGATAAGTGCATTACCTTGCTATGTTTTTTTCCAAACACTTGGGATAACTTGGTTATATAAATTGGTAGTTCCACTTAATTCATTTTAAAGTTTATGTTTGTCGTTACATCCTTTTTTATAAGAGGAAATGCAAAGAAAATCCATGAGTTATGCGACCAAGGATGTTTTATCTATGACATGTAATTCCCAAGAGATAAAAATAGTTCTTCTAAAGGTAGATCTAAATCTCTAGGACAATTTGAAAAGAGATTCTAGAAACGTGGTAAAGTTGTGCATTATAAGAGAAATTGTAGATCTAAGAGAGTTGATAAAATTAAGGGATCTAATGATGCCCCTTCCACATAAATGAAACCCTTTGAAGAAGAAGGAGGTGGTGGTTACTTGGAATCTACAGGTACACAAGCAAATCATGATGTATATTTTATTAACTTAGGCGCTTCATTTCATATAATATGAATCCTCATAGGGAGTGGTTTTCTAAATATAAAAAGTACACTGGAGGTGATGTTTTCCTAGGAGATGACTTGACAAACAAAATCATAAGACATGGAAGGTTCAGGTTATTGCTCAAAGATGGAAGGATTCAAACTGTTTCTAGGGTTTTGTAGATTCTAGATATGTCTAGAAACCTATTATTTGTAACTAAGATTGGTGATGCAAGTTTTCATACTATATTTGAAAAGTAGATATGTAAGATGGTTTGAGGAGAAATGGTGTCGATGTGGGAGTTTAGAATGGAACTCTATACAAGTTGTTGAGAAGCACTTTTAATGATGGGTGTAACAAATATATTGTTCCTAAGGATAATAATGAAGAATATAGGACCCCTATTGTCCCTGGAGAGAAGACAATGTTATGTAATCAACAATTAGGACATACTGGAGAGAAGGGAATTCGAGCACTATATGGTAAAGGTGTGGTAGAAGGTATGTCTATTTTTTCATTATATTTAAATTTATATGAACATTTATTATATGGTAAATATAATTGGATAATATTACCATTGGGTGCTGCAAGAGCAAAAGGAATCATGGAGTTAATATATAATGATGCATTTGGACCTATTCATGTTCCATCACTACATAAATCTCTGTATTATGTTTCATTCATTGATGATTTCTCAAGGAACACATGGGTATGTTTCCTCCATAATTAATCTAATGTTTTTGGTAAATTTAAAGAGTTTAAATCTCTTGTAGAAACCAACAAAAGAAGAAAATAAAAGTGTTGAGCACAAGTAATGGTGGAGAGTTGTGGAAATGAAATTTAGGAATTCTATAAGAAGTGTGGAATAGTAAGGAAAAGGGCTACTCAATAAAGACCTAAATGTAATGGAGTTGCAAAAAGGATGAACATATAATTTATGGACAAGGAAAGGAGTATGCTCGATAGTGCAAGGTTATAATGAGAATTATGGTTAGAGGCAATGGATACTACATGTTACTTGGTAAATTGATCGCCTCCATGAAAACTAGTTGAGAAAACTCCACATGAGGCATGGACTGGTAAAAAAACTCTCTTAAACATCTCATAGTTTTTGGTTGTGATGCTTATGTGCATGTCCCGAAGGAAAATATGAGGAAGTTGGATAATAAAGCTGTAAAATCTAGCTTTTTTGGTTATAAAGATGGTATAAAAGGTTATAAACTTTGGAACCTAGTAACTAACAAGATTGTTCATAGTTAGGATGTTGTATTTAGAGAGGTTAGATTTAATCCCATATACAAATTCCAAACAAATAAAAAAGAACCAAAGAAAATATAGTATGAGTTAGAGGATGAAGAATCCGACAAAAAAAGAAGATGAATCAAAAGAGGAAGAACCTCACGTTCCAAACTTGCGGAGATATGTTTGTGAAAGAAGGAAACTAGAAAGGTATATCCCACATGATTTCCCCTCTAATTTTTCCTTATCTATTAATAATAATGATCCTAGTTTTGTTAGGGAGGCAATGGATTCAGAGGATATTATACTTTGGAAGAAGGAAATGGTTGAAGAAATGGATGCCATTGGATAAAAACAACACTTGCGATTTAGTTGAGTTGTCGGATGGAAGGAAACCTATTGGTACAAAATGGGTGTTCAAGAAGATGTTGAATTCAAAAGGTAATATGGAGAACTACACATATTTCTTAGTAGCTAAGTGATGTTCCTAGGTGGAGGGAAGTGATTTTGGTGAGATTTTTTCTCTGGTTGCTAAATTAACTTCTATTAGACTTCATTTGCATATTAATGTTTTTATTATTATCTTGAAGTAGAGTAAGTGGATGTGAAGACACCATATTTGTGTGATGATTTGGAATAATAAATATACATGAAAAAACCATAGGGTTATGAAATGAATGCAAAGGAGTTGGTTCACAAGTTGAAGAAGTCCCTTTATGGATTAAAAAAGTCACTGAGGATGTGTTATCAAAATTTTGATATTTTTATATTGGGACTTCATTTCTCAAGAAGAAAAGTTGATCATTGTGTGTATTCCAAGCAGGTTGGAAGTCATTTTATTTACGTGTTATTGTATGTTGATGATATGTTGCTAATTTGAAACAACAAGGAAATCATCAAGGATTTCAAATATTAGTTGACTTCTAAGTTCGATATGAAATATCTTGGTGTTGCAAATTTTATTTTGGACATGAAAATTAAAATATATTGGGCCAATAGAAGACTATGGCTGACTAAGAGGAAATATGTTGATACTATATTGCAAAGGTTTAATATCTAGGGATGTAAACCAGTAAATGTCCATATTCATGTAGGTGCAAATTTATTTATAGATCAATGTCCTGAAACTCAATAAGAGGTAGAAGACATGTCACATGTTCCCTATGATAGTGTTGTTGGTAGTCTGGTGTATGCTATGGTCTATACTTGACCATGCATTTCCCATGTAGTGGGAGGCTTGAGAAAGTATATGTCAAAACTAAGGAAGCAACATTGGATAATAAGGAAGAGTATCTTCAAATATTTGCATGTCACTTCATATTATGCTATATGCTATTATGGAAGACCTATAAATCGCATAGATATAAATATACAAGGTTTTGTTGATGTGGGACGGGGTAGATATATTAACCACAAAATATCTACAAGTTCATGGAGCAATAAGTTGGATGAGAAGGAAGTAGGGTGTAGTTGCATTGTCAACTGTAGAAGAAAAATAAATGGAAGCCACTCATGGAAGTAAGGAATCCATATGGTTGCAAATATTTTGTCTAGGTATTGTTTTTTTTTAGGAAGCAAGGAGAATAGGCTGGCACAACTAAAGTGCAATATTTTTGGCAAAGAACCCTACTTACCACATTTCAAGGAAATGAATATTTATGTTCAATAAAAGTTTGTTAGACACATGGTCAAGTAGAACAAACTCATGTTGGAGAAGATCAATACCTTGAATAATTGTGCAGATTCATTCACAAAGTCCATTAGTACTAAAAAGTTAGCTTAGTGTAGAGAATTAGTGCTCATTGTTTCCCTTAACAACTGATTTCATGAATGCTTCCCATTTGATCTCCTATTTAAAAGTATTACACAAGTGGGAGAATGATGGATGTGTTGTATTTTTTGGAGGTTACCAAAGGAATGAGGTTCAGAGGTAGTGCCCCTGAAAGAATGTTTTTGGTCAGGTTTGGTCTTATGAACGATTTTTGTCCCATGGTCTTATGACCCATCGTAAACTAATTCCAGTTAAGGAATTGGTGTTATTTAATATAATATGATTTAATGGATTGTGGTTTTGTATTATTTATTATTGTATTATAAACAAAAAAAATGATAATGCAATGAGATAGAGAACAAAGAGACTCTCAACTATGTTGGTTTTCCCAGTATTTGGTTTCTAGGCTAAATATATGCATAATGTGTGTGTGTTCAATAGTTAATTCGTGTGTTTTAGATTATGTTTGGTATTTATTTTTGTTACAAACATTCCCTTATTGATTTTTTTTCTCAAACCTTCCTCTATTGAATTCAACACACTCATTCTAAAGGACTCGTACAGATTCATTATGTACATGGACCCCATTGTTATCATTGATGGGTTATTCTTGACCATCCAAGGAAAGACCTCATTACTCCTTGTCCTAATTGGTTATTGCATGCTCGACTCCAACACATTATAACATTATTGATCAATATTTTTGATTTCTTATCCTAGTTTGGTCAAGAACCCCATACATTATTTACTCCCTCCATCTCTTGAGTCTATTTTGGAATCCATTAAGCTAATAACTTTATTTTTGTGTCCGGGATATATTTGCAACAATGATCCAATTTTAATTTTATTTCATTGGATATTTTTGGTTCTCTCTTGCACTTATTGAGCCACTTGTGAAGAGTCTCTTATACTATTCCCCCTTCCTAACCATGGACCCTGCTATTAATCAATAAGTCTTTAGTTGTTGTGATTTTTCATCATCTTGGATGCATGATTCCTTCTCAGGTATTTCATATCGATATGGAACACAATTATGTACCTAGATTGGGTCATTTCTAGTCCTCATTATTCATGATGTATTGTCCTTGAGTGAGTATTCACGTACTTTGATCAAACCCCATGAGACCTTGATCCCATATTGTATTGAGACACTATTACGAGCATGGGGATTCCCACCTCATTTGTATTTGAGATTATATACAACTTCCCCCTTTGGTTGGTTGTTTTTAGGTGGGTCGTCATTTCCCCTTCTAGGGGACAATTCTTTCTCTTCGTCTATTCCTAATCCTAGCTCAAACAATCATGTTCTCCGATGGAATGAAGAGAGAAAATGGTGATGTATTTTGACCATATGATTTGCTCCTAAACTCATACATAAGGTGGAAACTATTAGCAATCTAATTTTTCTAACATTCTTTGTCATGTGCATCATCACCATTATACATCATTTTCAATAGCATTAGCCCCATGTTGATCACCTCCATCATCATATGAACTGATTCTTGTGACCAAAATCTTAGACAAACAAAATGTTTGACCCTAAAAAGTAATTGCATGGAATTTACCTAAAATTCTATGCAAGGTTTTCATACTAAAATACTTGAAAAATGTGGAGTTTCCCAAAAAATAAAATTCAATTACTCATCAAAATTGTTTTCCATCCAAAAAGGTGTTGTGGATAAAAATGGACATCATAAAAAAATAGACTTTGATATGGTATCCATTACCTACAGTATCCCACTACTTAATTAATAAAAGTGATTATTCACATCAGAGCTAGTTATGAGAGGTGTCCACATCCTTTCCTACAAATAAATCAATCCTGTTCATTCATTCATATCACTCACCACAAGTAAGGATATTTTTTTGGACCTATTATAGATTCCTATTTTGTCATTTCCTTTTTATTATTAGAATCCATACTACACCATCTAGCTTAAACTAGAGCACTAGAGTTGAATAAAAGAAAGGAATGATTGTTTCTTCGTGGATGTAGCCCATATCAGGTGAACCACGTATATTGGTTTCTCTCTTGTACTATTCTGTTTTGTGTTTTTATTTATGCATTTATTTTTATTTTATTGCTCCGCAATCCTTTTTCTAATAGTGCAAGAAGGTAATCTATCAGACTGGGAAATTTTCCTCTTCACAATTTGGTAATAAGGTTAATGGAAAATTGTTGTGAATATCATCACCTCTACATGGGATGAGTCTATATAGTAGAAATAAGTGGAAAAAATAGCAGAAGAATAAAGATATATATTTTCTACAGAAGCATGGTTGCCTCTGCACTACTAGACCAAGCATTCAATTGAATCGATACATGATTTTCCTTAACCTAAAGGCCTAGTATGTATACACTTTATTTTTTAGAATGAATAAATCAATTGCTATATTTAAGAGCCCAGGGCCACATTTAATTGATCTCGTCATCGTACAAGAGCCTAATTGTGTTTGTTTAGAAGAAGGATTGGATGTGGTGACTTTTTATTAACTATAGAGCTATGGATAAAATAAAATTCTAGAATATATATCCAATTCATCATTGATGATCTTCTTGATCAAATTATGGGCACAAAGTTTTAAGTAATATTGATCTAAATTCGGGATACCATAGTACCATTGAGCAGGTTCATGTATGAAATACCACCTTCAAGTATAAACACGATATTTTTGAGTGGTTAGCCATTCCTTTTTCCCTAACTAATTTTCTAGAAATGTTCATGAGAATTATGGATGATATATTGCAGTCATTCATAAATTCTTGTGTGGTTGTATATTAGGATGATTCCCTCATCTTCAATAAAACTCAAGTATAACATTTGCAACACAATTAAAAAGTATTGAGCATCCTATAACATCATGTAGGAGAGATATGATACAATGTAGAAATATAAGCTTTGAAGCTAAGAAGAAAATCATAGGAAGTAGATCTAGCTACAAGATAATTCTCACAAGCATGCACAAGGAAAATATAGAGATGAATACTAAGACTGGATACTAGAGAAGTGAAGAATGATCCAATATATCTCCATGTATTATTGATAAAATCAGTGTACATAAATAATACATCTTTCATAGGTAAATTAGATTTACTTAGGATACAACTCATGCTAGCTCATAAAGATGACTTACCAAATATGATAAACCCCCATAGGTGGCTAAATCATTTTCCAAATATATCAAGGACCTCATGAAATGGTTGAACCATGAGTGGGTTTTCATGAGTGATGAAAAAACATGCTAAACATGGAATACAGAGAGAAATCATGGAGTATGGGTTGGAAACAAAAGATAGTAGTTTCCACGGTTGACTAGATTTACCTTATCAACTGAAAAGCAGGATAAAATCATTATAAAAACAAAATATATAGGAAGGCGCATTTACTAATTTTGGTAGCCAATAAAGTTGGCAGGATCTAACCAGAGTTAGGGTAAAGGCACTCCTGGGGTATATATGGAAAGTGTTGACCAAGTGGTGCAAGTGGATGCCAACTATCTAGGCTAGTAGGTAGGAATTTAATAAAAATGATTAAATATCATTATCCTAAGTATGAAGTGGGTTTATAGTATCCCAACACCCCCCTTTGATTCTGACTTTATGATGATATTTATGAAATAATCATATTCATATAGGTGCATAGAGGTGCATATATGGCCCAAAAACATGGCTATGGTCACCCTTTACAATTATTTATGTCCAGAAAAGCTGTGAAAAGAGGAAAAACCACATGGGGAAAATCCTCCCTCAAGAAAGGAAAAGGCTCAAAATTTGAAACATGTCTTCAATATGTCTTTATCTTCACTTTAATGAGCTGAATGAACTGCTTTTGGTGAAAGAACTGATGAATAAGTTTGTAGACTCCATGATCATGTGGTAGAGTGTAGAATCTACAATAAAGAAGAGGAGAGACTCTTTGTATCTCATCATTTGATGAAGTAGGAGAATTATATGAATTCTTATTGTTGCTGATACTCTGATATGAAAACACAATCTGAAAAGGAAAATATATTTGTGCATACTCCTTCCCAAAGAGTACAAAAATGAAGACAATCAGTAACACGATCAATTCCTTATATAGCTGCAAAATGGTGATGTGGATCACATATCTTTCTTCCAATATGATGTGGCAGATTACCAAATATGATGTGAGGCTGAAATAATATGATATATCAGAAATATTATCATATGGAACAACAAAGACCAAAGGTTCAGTGTATCCATGAGGATATGGGGCTAGAGTATAAAAAGTATGAGCAACTAGGGAAAACTGATGAGTGTAAAATTTTGAATGATGGATGGACTTGCGATCTGAACCATAAGTTTTTAGAATAGATCCAAACATGTGTAAGATAAGTCCAATGATGACTAAGTTCATGGATAAAAAACCCCTGAAAAATAGACAAGACTTTAAACCATTTGATATAAGTAACACTGCATAAGAAACCAGTGAGGAATCAACTAGTGAAGTTGGGGTTTGTATAGTCTTAGTAGTATTCATAGGTATGGTATATGGTATGGATGATGTCACCAGCATAGATCCAAATCCTAGGATCTATCAAACGCCGAGAGGGATCAAATATCCTGAATACTAGGGGCGTTTGAATACTATTGTCAGAATTAGAGATCAGAAACACTAGGATTTTCCCCATATCATTTGGAAATGATCCCAAAGACCAACATTGAAAGTTTAAAATGAAATAAAAACTCTGATTGCAGCATCTGTTTGAACTTGATTAGAGATGAATATGAAATCCCTCTGCTTAAATTTTGCAAGCATTATTATCATATTCACTGTGTTTATCAGTGGCTTCGGCGATCTAAATTTTGTCCCACTTGTAGAAGAAATGTTGCATAGATAGAACGCCAACCTGGTTAATTATATCGGATGTAATGAAGTCATAGAAAGTATGCTTTATGGATGCAACTCTCTTTCTGAAATACTCCACCTCATTTTGATTGTACCATGGTTTTTATTAATTTCAGGATATTATATTTTTTAGAACAATATTGTAAATATGATAAAATGCAAGGATGTCCTTTTCTACATAAAAATACACCAAGTACATGCTTGTCAATCAAATAAATGGCTGATATGTGGTTGATAAAAGTAATTAATCACCAACACTCCCATTAATTACTGGCACTAACATGCATTATTTTCTAACAAACAATTACATAAGTTGACTAACATACTATGACATTTACAATATTTACAAAAAATTACAAAATTACAAAATCACATCTTTGGATTATACAAAGATAAAAATATTTGTATGTTCATCTTTTAATCTACAAAATTTATTCGTCCTTATTGAAATTTGTGGTTGATTCAATGTTTCATTAAGCTTGTTTTCTTACTTCTAATCTTGTTTTCTTACTTTTTAAACTCAAACTTATATCATAACAAAACAACGAAATATAACCATATGACTTTAATATGACTTTGGATCTACGTCTATGGATTTGGATCTACGTATATGACTTTAATCATAACAAACACAAGGAAATACACACACACACACACACACACACACACACACACACACACACACACACACACATATATAATCGCGGTGACGTATATGACTTAAATCATAACAAACATAATGAACTATTGAAATTAGGGTTCATAGCAGTGTCACAGGGAGCAAAAAAACTATTTCAATTTGGGTTTTCCAATAGAGCATGGTCGTTGGATACAACATTTGATTGTTGTTGATATTCTCAGGGAAAATAAATCTGCATTAATTAGACGCCCTTCAAAGCAGAACAATGTGATATGGATAGCTTTGAGAAAACAATAGATGACATGGGTTGGAGTCCTCTTCACATTGAAGCTTGTAGTGTAAATCTGAATGACGTAAGGTGGCTTTTGGAGAATGGTGCAGATGTGAATGCAACTGTGTAAATCTCAATGTAGATCCTTTCCTTTGCATTTTACTGCCGCTGGCGGGCACCTGGAGGTTATGGATGAATAACTTAAGTGCGACGCTGATATTGATGCACGAAAACATGGTGGCTTATGTGGATGGACTCCTCTTCACTTTGCAGTGAAGGAGCGGGATACGAAAGCCCTGAAATATCTAATTAAGAATGGGGTGTTTCTACCCAATGATATAGCTGATCTGAGATTCAATTCTAACCTCTATTATTATTCGATACTTGAATGGGATTATCACTTAAAAATGCGAACAAAAGGAACCCTAGAATATTCTTCTACTCATGGAATTTCATGCAGTGAGGAGAACAACGAGCAAGTGAATCTGATAAATTAGTTGGAATATATCATTCAGACATGCAATAAAGCATTGGCTAATATGATTTTATTTTTATTTTTATGATGAGTAATTACTCACTATGCGATTTTATTTTTAACATTTTTAACTTTGAAGAATTTAAGAATAAAGAATGGGTTCATTTTTTCTCTATATTAGTCCACTTTCTTTCGTTTTGTTTTTATCTTAATGGATTAGAAAAATATTTACTTTTAATTAATGGCTGATAAAATCTACATCATAAGTAAATATAAGTAAAAAGTAAATATTTATAGCTGACCTTTACATGAGGAACGTTACATAATGTTACAACATCTCCCTCATAATATTTATAGTCGACATTCACATGAGGAATGTTACAAGATCTCCCCCATACTGGGCTGTAGAGTGCCTCTCGATGTAATAAAATGAATATAATCCTGAAAACATGCTTATAAATCTGAATTATAATCACTTGAATGAATTGAGGAAGAGATGCTTAAAGACAAGTCAAGATCTAGTGAAAAATCACAAGTATTGGGAGATGAATCTAGGAGACTGATAGATGTTTTATTCAAGAAAGAAACTGAGATTTCTGATTATTATATATCATATAATGGATCTATATCAAATATATGAGGAAAATATTTAACTTTGGTACTCAAGGCATGGTTTATATCACCTTGGAACTGCGCATTATGACAGTGTTTTGAGGAATCAACATGCTTCTCTGGAACTTCAATGTTATGCTTCTCAAGAAGCTGAGACATGATGTCCATATTATTCTTAAAAAAAAAATTCTCAATATGAAATCCCTTTCTGCAATAATAACACTTGGATGTACTTCCTTTCTTCTTGACTTTCTTCATTGAATCGTCATCGATAGGATTTAAACTTTCATCTTCAATATCTGACTTTGGCTTCTTCTCTTTCACAATTTGCTTCTCTTTTTATCTTGCATTCTTGCTTACTTCAACTATAAGAGCATGCTACTTACCCTTTTAATATCTAAGAGCACCCATATGGATCAATTTATTTTTCTCCTTTGTCAATGAATCAAAGAATGTACTCAAAGAAGACATTTTCCAATTAGAAATAACAAGTTTAGTAACATGAAAAGTAGACAAAAACACTGAGTATTTAGGACTCGATTTTGATAGGATGGAGAGGATAAATTGATCTTCCTTTTTATCAATCCCACATTGCTTGAGAAAAAGAACAAGTGACTTGAATTTGGTGAAGAAACCGTAAATGGAATTGAAACTGCTTGGACTCAATGCGAATAACTCATTCTCCAATGGATGCGCTCTTATCTCATCTTGAACTCCAAAGAGAGACTCAAGTTTGGTCCATACTTGGTTTGGAGTGGTCAAACCATATAGATGAAAGAGTAGATCAGGGGAAGTAGACATGTAAAGTAATCCATAGGCTTCATCCAACCTATTATGCCACTTGGCTTTCAGAACAATCGAATTTGGTTCATTTTATAAATCCATAGAAACTCTATAGAGTCCCTTACTACGTAATATACTGCCAATATTGGATTTCAATTCATGATAGTTGAAGGGATTCAGGATCATAGAAGAAGAAGAATCCATACTAATATTTTGATGAACTCAAGAAGACACTCTATGCAACTTGCACAAATAAAACTAGGAGAAAATCTTGTAAGCTCAATACAAGATCTTCTTCAGAGAGAAATATGAGACTGGATGTGCTTTGATAGAGAGAACATATAGCTCCTCAACTCTGTATAACTTAAGCAACCTTGAGCTAAAATAAACTTGACAACCTGTGGCTATGATACCATGTAGGAGAGATATGATACCATGTAGAAATAACAACTCTGAAGCTTAGAAAAAAATCATAGGAAGTAGATCTAGCTACAAGATAATTCTCATGAGCATGCACAAGGAAAATAGAGAGATAAATAATAAGACTAGATACAAGAGAAGTGAAGAATGATGCAATATGTCTCCATGTATTATTGATCAAATTAGTGTACATAAATAATACATCCTTCATAGGTAAATTTGATTTGCTTAGGAGACAACTCATGCTAGCTCATAAAGCAGACTTACCAAATATGATAAACCTCCATAGGAGGATAAAGCACTTTCCAAATCTATCAAGGACCTCACGAATTGTCTGAACCATGAGTGAGTTGTCATGAGTGATGGGAAAACATGATGAACATGGAATATGGAGATAAAATCATGGAGGATGGGATGTAAACAAAATATAGTAGTTTCCTAGTTGACTAGCTTTACCTTATCCACTAAAAAGTAGGATAAAAGAAGTTTAAAGATGGAATATGTAGGAAGGAGCAGTTACTAATTATGGCAGTCAATAAGGTTGGTAGGATCTAACTAGAATAAGGATAAAGTAACTCCCGAGGTATATATGGAAAGTTTTAACCAAGTGGTGCAAGTGGATACCAACTATCTAGGCTACTAGGTACGCATCTAATAAAAAATGTTTAAATATTGTTATCCTAAGTATGAAGTGGGTTTATAATATCCCAACACGTAAAAAGTGATATTCTAACTCATATATATGATCATTCAACATACAAATAATTTAGTATCTGGAATACGACATGGAAAAACATGATATGCACGTAGCAACAAAGATCCAACTCATTCACAATTGGTCGGCGTCAATGTCTCTAACAAATATCCTTGATTTCTTCGACCTCACCAACTTCTATCATAGTTTGATGTTGGAGTACTCTCATATTTCTTGTCCCCTATTTCAAGTGACCAAATGTGGATCCAAATCCAAGTTCACTCTCGTTGAGTCACACCAAAAAGAAATTGAGGATATAAAACGTCACATTTGTTCAACAACAATTCTCACTTTTTTAAGCCTACAACAACCCTTGGATATTGATCCATGTTATTCTAATTATGATGTCAGTGTATTTCTCACTCAACACAGACATTTTGTGGCCTATCATAACGATACACTCTCTGATGTGGTTCACAAGTTCCCCATCTATGATAAGGAGATGTACTCCATTATGTAGGCCTACTACCAATGGATGCATTACGGGGAAGGAAATGGTCATCCACATTGATCACAAGACCTTTCAATTTATTTATATGCAAGGAAAGTTAAAAAATGAATGCTGTTAGAAGTGGTCCATATACCTACAACAATTCCACTTGAACATCAAGGTCAAGAGGGGAAATACAAATTGAATGTTAGACTATCTTATCCAAACTCTATTTGTGGTGTTGACACTTTAGGTGTCCTCAATCATATTAGAATGACCCTGACTTCATTATCACCTATTAGACATTGGGGGTAGGTATACCATTATCAAACCTTCATTTCCAAGATGAACTTTTAATCCATCTAGCAATTTTTCTGTAACTTCCTTAAGTGTGCACAAGAAGTTGATTTGGTAGGTGCATTATAGTGGTGTGTTAGGGCACTTCAACATGGAAAAGATAGTGGAAATGCTGCAAAAGTACTTCTAGTAGATAAATCTCCAACGTGGCATTAGCGGGTATATTAGATCATGCACTTCATGTTGCATCACCAAACTTTCCATTGATAAGTAAGGTTTGTACACTCTCTACCTACCCCAAATAGAAATTGAGAGTATATATCCATGGACTAGATGTCGAACCAACCTTCAACGGAGCATGGAAATGACTATATATTTGTGGTTATTGATTGATTATATAGGATGGCCATTTTGACACCTTATAAGAAGAGTATCACAATATATTACAGTTGAGTCGCAAAAATACCACATTTTATTCATCTTTCATATACCATTTGTCACCTTATTCCTATTTTATCATTCCATAAAACCATTAATATCCACCACTTTGATGATACATATGGGTTTATATTACCATCTTCCAAATCATTTATTTTTGAGTATTTTGAGTGAATTTGTGGTTAATTATTGAGAAAAATAACATATTTTCATTATACCTTAAAGTTGGATGAGTTTGGTGATGATTATAGGTATATTTGAAGACTTTAACAAGCTCAAAAGTCACCACCTAGCCTCAAATTCGAATTTTATCTTCAAGATGTGGGCTAATTTCAAGGAAATGTGGAGAGAATATCTCATCCATTATTTGTTGGAGGATTTGAAGGGATAAGTTGAGAGAAAAGTGGATTTGTTGAGAATTTTGAGGGATAAGTTGAGAGAATAATGGATCTGAATATAAATTATGGATTGGTTATCTTGAATTCATGTATAAGTAGGAGGGATCTCTCCTCATTTTGTTAGAGGCCTCTCTAGTGGTTTGGTAGTAGAGAATAGTTTGCTTTTGAGAGTTAGTCATAGAATGAATTTTCATTGTTATGTAATGGAGATGATGCTTAATGCAAATCCTTTTATTCTCCCATGTTAATTTGAGTTTCTTTCTTATGAATTGTTAGTATAGAATTTCAGTGATTTATTTCTTATGCATTGTCACTATAGATTTTATGTGAGCTCACAATTTAATGTTGATTGCTTTATATCAGTTTATTTTCTGCAATCTTATGTTTTCTTAGATCAGATTTATTTCACGCAATTTCCTACTTTTCTAGATTAGATTTATTTTCATGTCATTTTCTTGTTTTTGCAAGCTTAATTCAATTTCAATCGCATGTTAATTTTAGTCACCTAGATTAAGTTAGCAATACTCTGCCTCTGCATATATTTTGTCTGTACCTCACAAGTTTATGCTCTCTCCGGGTTGACAATAAAATCGTTGGATATATAAATAAATTGTTTAATGTTTTGCACCAACATTTTGGCGTCGTTGCCGGGGAGGTGCTAAAAGGGATAAGAGTTTAGATAGGTAGATAGTTCGTTTTTTTTACATAGAAAGGGGGAGGGGAAATGGTAAGATGCAATGATGACTTCACTACGGAATTTCCATAATTTTCATGGTGTAACAGCCATACGCATCCACTTTAGTGGGTCACCCCAAAGCCTTGTTGTTTCTGCATGCGTGTTTATTTTTCTGAAAAGTGTTTTCTTTTTCTACAAATGTGAGTTTGTTTTTATGCAAATTTTCCCTTTTCATTTTCAGTTTGGATTGCTTTCATTTTTGGGCTAGCCCTTATTTCATACTAATTTGTTTTTAATTTTGTATATGTTCATTTTTGTTTTGTATAGATTTTTGTGCACTTTTAATTTCTGTTTTTGCACTCGTTTTGTATTAACTCATTTCATATTGTTTTTTTTTTGCATTTGTTATATACTCGTTTTTTCATTTTTTAAGCATTTGATTTGATAAATTATTTTACGATGAGCATAAGTCCAGAAAAGATCACTCAGATCCTAGCAAAAACCAGGATCTCCTCTTCTCTAGAAGAGTAGATTGATGGCAGCCAAAGATGTAATTACTCCTCCTGAAGTAAGCAAGGAAGAATCGACATTTGAAGAATCATGCATATATCAAATGAAGAACACTTGTTTGAATTGAAGATTGAAGAGGATGAAGAAGGGATCTCAGGTGATCATCATGCAAACGAAAGCTGCATCGAACAATGGTTCCAAGTATTATGTTAGATTAGTTTTGTTTTTGTTTTTACTTTGTTAATTTACATTTACAATACCTAATTTTGCATACTTTTGAATATATCATATTTTATTTTGGAAAATCGTATGTAAACAATTTTTTGCTTCTTTTACATGTATGGTTCCACTGGAAATTTCATTACACGTAAATGATTATAAATTCCAATTAAAGTAAAGTAGGTAGGTTTTAGTCTTTATTTCTAATTTAAAATTAGCATGTAGGATGCTTTAATTTGCTTTAATGTTTTTGTTTATTAAACTTTTCTTTTTTGTCTTATTTACTATTTTGTTTTTAATTTTGTTAGGAATTAAAAATAGTTTTAATATTTTAAATTTAAAAGTATTTATGAAAAAAAAACAACTGAAATTTTGATTTCTTTTCATAACTTTCATGTTTATTTAAATAATTTTTAAGTCGTGTTAGGAATTAAAAAAAATACATTAAAGATTAGTTTTTTTTTAATCTATGAACAAATAAAAAATATAATAAACAAACAAATAAATATACTAGTTTTAGTTTTCCTATACATAGTTCTTTGTTTTAAAATGCTTGTTTATTTGTTTTAACCTTAGTTTTTTAAAAAAGAAAAAATAAATTTTAAAGTAAAAATAAAAAATTAAAAAAATAAAAACTTCACCCTTTGATGGACACCTGCAATTCAAATATTAAACATTAAACAAAATAAAATATCTCTATATATAATAAAACAAAATATCATAAAGATTGAAATAGAAAATCAAATGACCCATCCTTCACCTTATCTTTTTATATGTACAAAAACCCATCATTCGACCTATCTTTCTATTTTTATTTCGACAAACATAAAAATACATTAAAAGAAAAAAAAAAAAAAAAAATCAAATGCGCATCCTTAGCCCTTAAAACAATCCTGCAAACAAAAATATTAGAACATTATAAAACCAATAATAAATCAAAAAAATAAAAAATAAAATCAAACATAAATTTAAAAATATAACAAAACACTTTTCACAAAAAACTTAGGAGCACGCTCATGTATTTTTCTCCCGGGACAAACTTCAAACTGGAATGCCTGCAAAAAAAATAGTTGTAAATCTTTTACGCTTTGTGCTAACATGCGAACATGAAATAAAATTTAAAAATATATAGAAAAAAACAACGAAGCACATCAGATAATATTTTATTACCATCAAGTATACTCGTTTAAGATAGTTTATTATTTCAATATCTGTTGCAGCCTTGTTCTGCTCGTGGAGGATTTAATGGCAGAATCTAGCTGTCTGCGAGAAAAAGATTTGGGAGGTGAGCATGAGGGATGTTCTGATCTTTCTCTAGGAAAGCACGATGAATGATATTATGATATTCTACTCTATCGCCTCAACCACTCTTCATACATCCATAGGAAATCATTCTTTAAACCTCCAATTCGATTTTGATCGGCATACCCGTTTCCTCCAGGATCTGGCCTTGAATGAGTTAATGCGTTTGCAGCAGGACCGCCCTTATTCTCTCATGAAATTAGACACCTATTCCAATCATACTCATCGTTATGACCGGTGAGTCATGCTCACACTGTTGAAATGGAGATATCTCCGGGCCAACAAGCGACCACTAACTACTAGAACTTACAATTGTGATAATTTATTTGATAGTGAGAAACAAAAACTATCATGATGGAGATACTCTAGCTCGCCTCAGCACGCCATCGTACAACCACACCTTAGGCATAACGAAAAAGGGCTGGGATCATGGGTTGGGGGATAAGCTCCGATAATCTACACTAGAATATCAGATAATCAAGGGAGTCGTAATCATGATTTATGCATGATAGTAGGAACAAGCATCAGAATTGAACAAACTTACAGTTGCGTTGCATGATTGATGACGACCAATTAGGGTCACCTATAGATTTTGTAAAAATGTGGAAGTTAAAGAATTAAAATTTATGACTGCAACCTATCGAGATTTAAAAAAAAACTGATTATTCGTTCCAATGCAGATTATCGAGATTTAAAAATGTGGAAGTTAAAGAATTAAAATTTATAACTGCAACCTATCGAGATTTAAAAAAACCTTGGCTATGAACTGAAAAGGATCACTAGCATCTCAGTGGACTATTCCCCTCAACAAATTGACATGCTGCGGTTGCATGGAAAATATTAATCACGAGGACATCTTCCTAGAATGAACACAGGATTTTTCATGGTTTCCGGGTGCTTCAAATCTTCCTTTCAGAACTGGATCAACTTACCCTTACCTTTATTTACTACTCTAGGACGATGAAAGCACTAGTAGAATTCTGTCGACGACCAACAATTATACCTGGGATGCATGCAAATTTTAATTATGACGTTAACGGTTCCACATAGATTAGATTAAGAATCCGATTATAGGCTTTGTTCATTATTTGTTTCGACCACTTGCTTAATATATTTGATGATCATCATAGTGAAATATTTTACTGGAAATGCTGGTATATGACTATGATGTTATCAAACATGCCGTATTACCATGACAATCCTCTCATTGTGAAGCGTATAGTCACACGACCTGCGCTATTTTATTCCAAGCACGAAACAAGTGTAACTTCCCTTCAAGCACGTGTTTCTAAAAAATGTTATGAGTTTTGAAAATCCACCGTTTGATTGTTGGTCTGCACAATTACCTTGAGCTTTGCTAAATCCAACGCCTGCTACTCTTTCCAGTTTAAGGGACCCTTGCTTCCAGCCTTGAATCTGCTAGTATATCAAGGCTTCCATGGTTTCATCTTGACAAGAAGCACTAGGAAAGGTGAAGGTTCTTTAATTAAAATAATTAAATCATTTTTACTTTGTTTCAAGTTGGTTTATGGAAAAGTAAAAAAATAATAATTAATGAATGTGTTTTCATGAGAAAGACTTTCGATCCACCTTTTCCAAACAATTTTACTAAAAGCTAAAAGTTGTAGCCTTGGTTTAATAACTTTCTTTAATTAAAATAATTACATCATTTTTAAATTAATAAAATTCAATATAAATTAATTAATTAAATCATTTTTAAATTAATAAGATTCAATATAAATTAATAATGTACAAAGATTTTGAATGTGTAATTGTTCAAATTTTAAAGCTATTTACAATTTTCAACATAAGATAATAAAATAAATACTTACCTTCTATACATTTAGAGATCTCCCCTTTTCATTTTTCCAAGCGGTCAATCATCACCATGATGATGTGACACAAGTTCACAAAAGGGAATGCATTCGGTCACATGGCTCACATAATTGTTGCAGCGGCTCGTAAATGGAGGGTTACTGTACCTTCGGATCCATGTCAACTTCATGAACTAAACCACAAAAATATGCTGCTAACACAAAATTTCCCATTCTGAATACTCCGATTTTGAGGTGAGTCTAGTAAAACAAAAAAAACGTATTTAAACAATTACCAATATCAATTATTTAATGACATATATTTTTATTAAGTAATAAATTTAAAAATTACTTAGTAAATGATTTTCATAATATTGAAATAAATTATTACATAAATGATTTAACCAAAATATAAAACTTCACTTAAGAATAAACTATTTAAAACTAAAAGGTGGTAAGTAGTTTTATTTTGAAATAATTTTATTTATTTCTTTCAACAATTCAATTTAAACAAGAGCCATGTGGTGGCAATGTCCCCGACATTGCCAAATACAGTTGCACTTTAACTTGACAGTAAACTAGCAATTTTGCAGTAATGAGGATTGTTATCACTTTATTTTTGAACAACAAATAAAGTACATTGACTTGTGTTACTGTTTTTTTAAAATATTAGAGCAACATAAAATAACTTTTTCATTATTAGAAGCATTTATTTTTATATGAAACTAGCTAATAAAATAAAATTTCATATAGAAAAAAATATTACAAAAACATAAAAATCAATGATTATGCATCCATTATTAATATTTAATAATTAAAACTTTTGAATAACACATCCTCTCCTCTCTCATTGTTGTGGCCGTGTTTTATCCGGAGGATACCATGCTTATTGTGCATAAAATAACTTAAAAATTTCTTGCATAATGTTGATATTAATAATTTAAAATTACACTAAAAGCAGGTTGTATTAATAATATAAAAAATAATAACAAAATAAAGATGACAATGAAGTGAATACATTTCAAATCTACTTTAATTATATTTGATTTATTTAATGATATTAGTGATGATTGTTTGAATTTTTGTATTAAAAAATGTTACATTGAGTTAGTTGGACCATCTGAGAGTTAAACTATCCATTTACAAATACTTACAATTACAAAACTTACTTATATGGGAGATTTAGTAGTTTTAAAATACAATCTACTATTATTTTGAGAAAAAACTCTTAACAACAAAAGATATTTACAAAACATATACCAAACTAAGAGAAGATTTACAAAACATATACAAACTAAGGGAAATCTCAACTCTTAACAACAAAAGATATTTACAAAACATATACCAAACTAAGAGAAGATTGACAAAACATATACCAAACTAAGAGAAGATGGAGAAGTAGTCTTCTCCAAAGATTATTGGCTAATTGCTTGAATTTTTGCTTAGTTGGTGCTCGAGAAGACCAATTCGTCGGTCCATCTCCCAGATTTTCCTGCCTAGGGCCTCAATCAGCCTCAATCAACTTTGCAAGAGACTGTTTCTCTTGTGCTTGATGCTCCCTAGTTTCCTAAGTTGCTTCAACTCCAGTTGTCTGAAACATTCCTTAGAAACCAGTTCACTGGTTCTTAGGTGTTGCTTCAATCTACCTTCATCTCCATCAATATAGGCTTCACACCATGGCTTGGATAATAGTTCAAACTACTTTCATTGTCGGTTATTACCAAGGCTTCCATCAGTTGACCCCTGCCTTCTTCACATCCTTGACTCACCAACTACAAACCTCTCGTTTGTATAATACACTGAACAATTGTGTTATAAGTAAGCTGTAGGCAATGCAATATTGAAATCTTGGGGTTATAATTCCTCACCCAACTCATTCTCATCATTTTCCTTTCTTATGCAATTAAATTTTTTTCGCTTGGAAAGGATTTTGGTGCACAAACATGTATTGAAACATTTATTTCCTTTTGTGAAGGGAATCATATATACCTGGGATCATACAGGTTGAATCTGCATTCCCATGGCTTTGTCACCTGCTAATTTGAAGGGCCATGATTACACCAGTCTTGGTTCCTGGAGGTAGGTGAGGTAGGGTTAAATTTTCCATGCCACCTGGAGTCACCATCCTTGCTGTCACTTCACTCACTGGCTGGGCTTGCCTCATAAACAAGATACATTGGCTTGTGTTAACATTTATTTTTATATGATGCTATAGCTAATAAAATAAAATTTCATATTATTTACAATTAGGATATAAACTGCAACCCACATAAGACCTATTAGACGCCATACAAGTAAGGAAACGAGGGGCCCCTTTATTACCACTCCGCTCTCTTCTATGCAGATCATTCCTGTATTTGGTTTTTTCAGGGAGTCATAGAGCGAAACCTTGTGGGTTTTATCTGCTAAGTGCCTCATGGTTTTGTTGTTACCCTAACTTTGTAACCGTTTAGAGGAAATGAAAAGTGGCCGCTTGGTGTGATCGTTGCTTAAAGCTTTATATCCTTGGAGCAGGAAAAAAATATTACAAAAACATAAAAAACAATATATATGTATACACAATTAAAACTTCTGAATAACACGTCCCCTCTCTCATTGTGGTCGTGTTGTTTTATCTGGAAGGATACCATGATTATTGTTCGAAACAAACTCTAATTTTGAAGAACAATGAACAATATGAAGTTTAATATAATAAGGAGCTGCCAAAAGGGGTAGTGGTTTAAAAGATAAACACAGCTTATATTGGTTAGATTACAAGCATATTACTATTTTACCTTAAGCTTTATACTATCCCGTAAGATAAGCACAAGTAAAGGCGCTTTATATCAGCATAATGATTAAGGTTAGAATATGGAGTGAACAGTTACATCTCATGAGAACAATAAGAGCATCCACAAGTAGAAGCCATGATGCACACAACCGACTGCAAACTTGAGCAACCTCCTAGACATGCTTCCAAAAATGGAACATATATATATTATGTTTAAGATGCAAGACATCTGCGCAACACAAAACTTGCCACACCACGAGGTTGCATATACTTCGGCACAACGGTCGCTAAGTTTGTTGTGCACTACAAGTCATAGAAATTACAATTGCATTACATAAAAAATAATGTGCAAGACTATGAAATGGAAGCTGATGGTCCTGCCGATGAAATGATCGCCTTAAAATTTTCAGATAATTAAAGAAATTTTACAAATAATGATCTAAATTTTAACCAAGAACTGTAAAGTGTTAAATCAATCCTTTTGAAAGATTCGAAGACTTCAGCATTTGGAAATTTACACTGCTAAATGGATGAAAGTTTCAGCAAGAAATAACAAAGATTTGACAGAAGTGTCTGCAAGAAATAGCAAAGATTTGAGAAAAGTGTAGGCAAGAAATAGCAAAGATGTGAATTTTCAGTTAGCCACAAAAAAAAAGTGTGAGATTTCGAGCCACTGACAATAAAAATTCATAATTTGAACAGTAATTTAACTACTCCTCTCCCTAATTCAAAATGCATCAAATTAAAAAAAAACAATCAAATCAAAGCTATCACAGTTCTTAACATTTGAATCTGTAGAATGCAACCCCATAACGCATAATGCATAAATAAATAAATATGTAGAGGAACGTAGCTCACAATCTTGCAAAAGTAGCCGCTCCCTCTCCTAATGTTGTCTTGGTATCAAATTTTAAAGGCTTGCCCTAGATTTGCGTAGAGGCCGTAGATATAAACTGGAAGCATGGTCAGAAAACAATCATCGCCCAAAATAAATTCTATATCCCAGAGGAGGATATAGAATTCTCCTCTATATTATGAGAATTCTCCTATACGTATATAGAATTCTCCTCTATATTATGGTATTTAATGGAAATTTAGAGACAGATGATGTCCATATTTTATAATATTACTAACAAGGAGGTTAATGACATTTTTATTCATTAAATCTTGATTTCCACGTTTTCATTACATAAAACTTAAAGTTTACTTTGCGTTTCAAGAATAGTATTTTTAGAGTCTCTATACACAATCCATCTCTGATTTAGATTATAATTCTATAATATAGAAACCGAAACTGTATATAGGTGCTGCATGATTGGATTGATAATTCCAAACAATGGATTCATAATTACAACCTCAGTATAACAATTCAAGCTGCCGGACCTAAAAACATGAAACTATATATGAACACAAATGCTTTACTGTGAAGTAATATCCAAAAATAAAATAGTGTTGTTTTTATGAGCTTAAATATTGACATACTCAAAATCAACATAGCCTCCTTTACAAATGAGAAGTGGTAGTAGCGCAACCACACATTTTCAAAAAAGTGGTACTAACACAACAACATTTTAAAATTTTTAGAAAGATAAAAATAAATCATGCAAATCCAACTAGATTATTTCTTTGAACATATAGAAATATAACACATGGTTTTTCATGTTTATACTGTGTTGTGCCCCTACCCAACAGCCTTTAAAAAACATTATTTCATCAAACAAAATTGTATTTTGTTTTGATGAAATGTTTGAATTTCATATAGTAAAAGTA
>LPNX010733791.1:11483-46852 GCA_001517045.1 Pseudotsuga menziesii
CATTTTCGAGCTTTATGAGTTGTTTCCATACAATTAGAATTCCCCATGAGGGATGTACTATTTATGTACTCTATTATTCATAATTATTCAATGGAAGGATACACACCAATATTCATCTCTTCATTCATGTAATTCAGTCTCTTTTCTTCTCTCTAGTTTTCCTGTGTATGCTTGTGAGAATTCTTAGTAGCAAGATCTATTTCCTGTGCTTCTTTTTAGCATCATTGCACATAGCATTGATCTATTATTTCTACAATGGATTGGTGTGGAAAAAAATATTCTTTGTCAGAAAGAGTCATAATGAACCTCGACTGCTCCACCATTCCGTGTCCTGTTAATTCCTCAGTAGTTAGGAAAACCCTATCTGTCCCTAAAGAGTTTACCTTAAAGGATAAATATTATAGTGAAGAGTTTATACTCTAATGTTTCAAGGAGTCTAGGGTTGAGAGAAAGCAAGAGTTTTTTAAGAGATGTTTCAATCTAGAAGACGAGTCATCCAGCCCATCATTCCCGGTCGATGCAGCCCTATTTAGTGAAGAAACCAAGTGTGTAGTAACCATGTTATGTCGATTTTTGGGTCTAGACAGATAAATACATCTCTAAAACTCTTATGAGTCTTCTCTTCATTTTAAGCACTTTTCCTAATGAGTTAGATGAACCCAGTCATTCATTACAAGTGTCGTGCATTAAATTTGATGAGTTCTTAGCCGAGAATATTCATTCTCAGCTAATGAACTTCCACAAGACCAAAATTTTTAGGTTCCAGTCATATCTATTGAATATGTTCCTATATTTCAACAACAATAATCTATAGCTACCAGAAATGGTATTAACAGATGAAATGTACATGGATTATACCAAGTTCATGAACTTCCTCATGATAGATATTTATGCTTCCACTTTCCAAAATAGGTTGCCCCAGGTGCTTCCAGATATGTGGGATCTATTGCAAGATTCTACAGAAAAAAGAATAAGAGTGTCACGAATTGACGGTTCAGATTCATGATGGTGAAGATCAAAGGTGGAAAAAAATTTCGTGGATCAGAGATGCAAGGTAGAATGCAATTCTTAGATTTGCAGAGTAGGTTAAATTGGAGCAATGATGGAGGGTTGAGATTGATCCAAATTTATATCAGCGACGCTAAAGCATTCCGTACAATGAACTTGCTCGGACGGAGAAACTTTTTCAAATCGTGAAATGGGTTAATGAACGAGAAAATTGTATGGTTGAGATGAAGGCAGAGATAGATCTGTGGTCTAAAACAATTCTGCAGATTGAACTAGCACAGAGAAAGTCACATTTTCAATCAATGGGAAGTGGTGGGTGCCGCAAATATCTACGGTTGTGAAGAGAGGTCGGTTTGATCGACGGATGAGGCGAATTCCGCAATCAGAAGTTGCTTGGGAAATCATATCAGAAAGGATTGGCTACACGTGGATGGAAGATATGGAGGGTGTTCAGATTGAGTGGTTGAGAAAGTTCCATATCCGCAAAGGTAGTGTTACGGTAAATCTGATGATGGAGAGGATTCCCTCATGAATGATCTTCCTTCCCGACAGTTAATTTATTTCTTGACACCATATGTGACATACCTACAGGATGACTCATCATCATGGTAGCGCCATCTCTCCCAAAACCAGATATCCATCATATGGCTAGCATGTGAAATCAGAAAGATATCATGAAAATCTAAGATGTGGAGCAACAAATCTGATCTCCGCATGAAGTAGGGAAAACAAGGCAAAAAGAATTGTTCTGATATCGTTGTCACAAGGGTGAAGGGTCAAGAAAACATCCAGTCCAGATGCCTTGAAGTGTATGGTCGAACATGCAGAGTAACACCTGAAGTATTTTCCATAGGAAATAATGAAACGCCGTAGCAGATAAGGCGGTGTGACTAGATCTCCAGCGGCAAAGGAATCCCTCGGCTCATGTGCTCGCTCATGCTGTCACCAGGCTACTCGACGATTAAATGTGAAAAAATACTGACAGGTCATCCCTATTTCCAATTTTTCAATCCTACATAAACACTGCCTTTCCGAGCCTTTAAGGTGCATAGGATGAGCTAGTGTAGAAACAAAGCTTGAAGTATCATTCTACTAGAGGTTCCGAGAATTTTGAGAAATTTGCAATGGCGATCTGGTTCGAGAAACTTGTCAGTTTAGGTGTGTTGTTGGCTGGTGATCTCAATTCCACGTCATCTATCGCCATGGTGTTTTACAGCAAGGAAGGGCCAACCATCGGGGAGAAGACATCCAATACTTTGAGAGATACACCTATTTTCAGATAGCCATACCTCTAGCTATGCGGTGCCTGGGCTTTCATGTCCCATCGAAGTCCCTCCAGAACCCCCAGATGAAATCACTACCTCTAAAGCCTCGGTACATGATGATAGTCGCTAGCAGTGCTCCGTGGGAGCGAATGCTCATACTCGAGCATCAGGGGTCGAAATTCTCCATCACTGCCTTTATGAATTCCACTTGCCAACTTTTTCTGAGGTGGTGTGGAGGTCGAAGACACACCCCACCATATTGCCTATAGGAGAGACCGCCTCATGGGAGGTGAGGAGTACAAGAATGAAAAGCCACTATAGAGGCTTGTTTTTGTTAGAAGCAAGGCGACCCTTTTTCAAGTCCCCTCATACAATAGTGTTACCCAGGGAGGGGGAAGTTGTGAAGAAGGCTGAGCACAGAAGAGATATGAAATCCTTTGCCAGCTTTGAGCCCATGCAGAAAGGTGCCTTTGAGAACGAAATGGACACAAAGGGAGACCAAAGGAAAAATTTTTGCCGACTCAATAGATAGACAAATGGTTAGAGCCGAGTCAGAAATAAGCCACCCGAAAACATCCTAAAACATCATTTTCAAGGCTAGTGATCTCAAAACCAAAACCAGAATGCTGCCGTCCAGACCAAGCACACGCATTTGATCCATGAAGTTTGTTTAATATATGTAATTTGTGGTAGAGGTGCCACTTCTTATTTAGTTAGTATTTTGATTATGACTATAAATAGTTTCTTTCCATGTTTCGAGGATTAGCCTTGGGATCTGAAACACTATAAAAAGATCCCCGTTGAGGGAGAAAGGGGGATTTTAAAAGAGCATAGATGATATTCATTGTAATAGGTTTCATTTTTCTAGAGATGAGTAAAATTGCAGAGGAGGAATGTTAAACCTTTTCATGGAAGAGATTCCTTGGCCATCTTTTTCTTCAGTAAGTAATTTCTTTATGTGATTGATTTTCCAGTATATCACTCCATTCTATATCTGCTTTCATGCTTGAGAAATAGGGTCATGAACTAGAATTCATCCTATATTCTCTAGGTTCAGTGTTCAATCATTTTAAAATAGTTTCTTTCTAAAATCTTGCAAAACTCACCCAAGTTTGGTGCTCTGCTTAATGGGTTGTCTCCCTCTATATGCTAATCAACCTGTTAACACCTTAATACTGAGGAAATGGTTTCTACCTTGCCTCTATCCATAAACCTTTTCAAAACCCTACCTCCTGTAACCTATTTCAGATCTGATTGTTGACTCCATTTCCCAATGGTCTCCTCCATGATTGTCCCACCAAAATTTATAAAAAAAAACTTGTTCTATTCAGAAATATGACCTTATGATTGTCTTTGATTGAATATATCTAGTATGAAAACTTTGTAAATAGTGAAACATCCCTCTTTTATTGTATTACATCAGAAATACAGTCTTAAGTGGTTCTGTTGTTACCTAGGAATAAGGCTTCACAACCTTCGGTAATTTCCAGTGATAACAAATTGGCGTCGTTGCTGGGGATGAAGCTTCAAATCTTCGTTGGTTATGAATGACATAGTTTTAGATTTGATTGTTTATGGTGAACAATGGTCAAACATCAAGAAGGTTTTGCATCTTTCACCCGGCGACTCCATTCTCAGAGAATCTAGCTTTCAGTGACTCCACTAGTGGCATAATCCAGCTTATCAAGTTTTCAAAGAAAACTGACAGACTCTACTGGGGAAATGAGCTCATTGTAAAAACATGGAAATGCATGATGAAAATATAATGTACTCAAGTTTTGTTTTTATCCAATATGTCTTATCCTTTTGTAAATGTCTTCCTATCTTTTCCTAAGCTTGTCAAAACAGTTTTCCATTATTCATTGCACTCAAAACAAAACCATGAATTTACTGCTGTATATCCTTCTTTACGAACTGAAATTATTGCATCTTCTCGTATGTTTGATTTTGATCAAGATCCTTCACTCGAACCACATGGCATTAAATATCACCCTGGTGAGCCTCATGAAACCACAATTGATAATACATCCATTCCACATAGCTCCATTTCTTCCAACATCCGTAACCGGTACATATCACTTCACTTATCTCTTATTCTTCATGATTTCCCTACAAAGAAACACAAGTACCTTCCTAATTTTGATGGAGAATCCAAGAATCTTACAGCTGAGAAACATTTACAAGCCTTTGAACATTTCCTGTACCTTTTTGAAGTAGAACATGATGATTTCTGCATGAGGCTTTTTTCCCAATCTTTGCAAGGAGATGCTAAGGAATGGTTTAAGCACTTGCAGCCTGAATCCATCAGTACATGGGAAACGCTTTCTGACATATTTTTGAAATTTTGGGGTAAGAGAATTCCATTAGACCAAATACTTTTAGAGTTCTATTCCATAAAGAAACAGGAGGGTGAAACCATGTCTAGTTTTAATGGGATGTTTGCAAGCTTTTACTATAACATGCCAAAAGAAATCCAACCTCTTGAAAATGCTGCTAAACTTTATTATGCAACTACATTTCCTCCTGAACTCTCATTGATTCTTTTGGAGAGAAAGTTAGTCACATTGCAGCACATGTTTATTGATTGTTTGGAGGTTGAAGACAAACTTAGGATGTCTAAAAAAATTTCAGACCAAGACAGTGGTGATAAAATGGAAAATAAATTAGACTTGGTTGAGCAACATAAAAAAAAAAAGAAACGTTCTCTATGCATCTCAAACCTTCTCTTAGTGAACATAAAATAATCAGCTCAATGATGTAAAAGAGGATCATTTTACTGATTTGTTTTCTGAAGATTGCAATCCGCATGTTACAAATTTTGTTAATGGTGAGTTCAAAAAGTATTTTAGTATGCCCATATATGATGAATATGAGGATCAATACATGGATGTTATACCTAAAAAACCAGCTGTAAATTTTATAATTTCAAGGCCTGTTAGTGAAGAAAATCAGAGTTTAATCCAAATTCAAAAGGATGAAAAAAGAGAGGATAGTGAGTGTGTTAAAGGTGATAGTTTTCCATTGTGTTATTCTTCATTTGAATTGATAAGAAAAAGAATTAAAGCCTCTACACATAAACACAAATTTGAGGACATGGAAAATTTCATGAACTATTTAGAAGTAGAAGATGAGGAGGATGAACAATCATGCAGTCAATCTTAGCATGTGGAAAAATCAATGGTTTGCAATGAAGAATTGCATTACAAAGAAAGAGGTAAGGATTCTCAAATAAATGCTTCTTTAAATCTCTAACATTCAAAAATTTCATCTCAAGAAGAAGGATTTTGTTTGCTTGATTCTATTGGAGAAAGGAATGATATTTCTGTTGAAGCATATAAGGAAGGGGAAGTTTTAAATTCAATAATATTAAATGAAGTTTTTGACATCTCATTTGAAAACAGTCATGTGAAGTCCTTTCAAATTTATTTTGAAAAACAGATTAACAGTGTGCAAGATGAGTTTCATTTTGGACAACCTTCTAATGACAAACATGTGATTGAGTATGTTGAAGGTTGTCATACTTTTTATGACCGAGTAGCACAAGACATAGATAAATTTTTTACATGGGATAGTTGGTTATGTATTTACAGTAACGGACATACTTTTCATCATAACCTTTTGTCATTTTGTTCCTATGTTCTAATTTCAATCAAGCATGAGGATGAAACCGAATTATTGGATAAATTGCTTGATTGGTTTCATTGGAATTCATATTTTGCTTGATTGGGAATTTGTTCTCAGTTAAGTAGGATAGGTAGGTATGAATAAGCTTGACATGGAGAGTATTTCTTTTAGCAGTTTTTAGTTTAGTTTCAGTTTCCAGTGCAGTTCAGTTACAGGTTAAGGTCTACAGTTATAGTTGCTTTCAGTGTTCAGAGTATGGCCAGATGACAGGTTACAGGTTGATAGAGTGGGGTTTGTTTGCATAATGGTTTTAGTTGATGGTTATGTTAGAACAAGTTGAGAATTTGAGAGAAAGATTGGGATCATCCCAAAGGATTTGGAACCTAGTCTACAGGGTTCTTTGCTACCTTGCAGGGAGGATAGCATCCCTAGTGGAGCCAACTTTTAGCACCATAGTCAAAAAAATTTGGAGTATTGAAGGATTTGGGAATTGACCTTATTCGAAAATATTATGTAGGCACCCTTTAAGTTAATAGGGATGCATGATCATTCGTGATGGATCATTGTTACGGAGAGAAATTCCTATGGCTTGGGGTACCACAACAGTGGTCTTGACTCCAGAAATCAATCTTTTCCAATATGCAATAGAAATTAAATGTCTAACACTAATGGATTAGAGCTCGTACCTTATTCCGGACAGTTGAAGTAGATCCATGTTGAGCTTTCCAACTTCAGCTTGAATTGATAGATTACTTCCTCAACAACAAGTAAACAATACAAGCATTCTATATATCATGGTGTTAGATCTATTCTAGCATATATAATCAATAATGTATAAGCATTTCACATAATCCAATGGATTAAATATTCATTCAAACAGACATTATTGGACAGGAAAAGATATTTCTATTAATATAAAGCAAAGATTACAAGATACAACCTCTGTCGGCACATCTTCCAACTGAAGAAACTGATCCCCCACTTGGGCCTCCACCACCTCAATCCTCCATCTCTCGATAGCAAGCTCACAAGCAAAAGGAAAGCTTGGGAAGAAAACCAAAGTGATCCAAGGGACAAAGGGATGCAGACTCACGCATAAGTTTCAATAACAATGGACTATAGTTTCTTTGCTCTCAATTCTCTCTTATGCCTTCAATGTACCAAGGGGTTCCTTATATAGCTTTTCAAAGGGGTAATGAAAGGTCGAATCCGAGCGATCTCAAGGCATAGGGAAGGCCAGGAGTCAAGTGAGTCGGATCCATATCAAGGAAAACTCCAAAAGGATTTGGATTTTGTACACATCCCGATGTACGTGGTTTTAGTGGTCAAACCCGCGTATATATGCGCTTATAAGTTTAAAAATCGTGTGTATCATTTTTCTCATGTTTTTAGGGATGGTCAAGGAAACATCAAAGGAAAAAAAATGGTCCATGGAGTCTAAGGAGTCTGCAGCAGGATAGGGGAAGGCCATACAAAGTGTGATTCACCTGGAGTGGTGAAATCAACTATAACAGATGCCCCCTAATGTGTGAGGTCAGAGGGGTCATACGATGGCCAAAATACATTATAAGTCCATCCTAGAAGTGGAGTGATGAAGGATCCCAAATGGAAGACCATCTACCCAATCAGCATAGTACAATAATACAACTCTGAACATAACTGCAAATACATATAGCAGTCCCGGATACATAATAGTACAATGGCCATGAATAGGCATGATACAAGATATCACATAAGTGGTCATCGCCACGTACAATATACGTAGATCAGAATCTTCATGATGAAGATATACAAAGGACCATGGTCTCCATAATGGCTGAAGATATATAACAGATCAAGATCTCCATAGTGGCTGAAAATATCTGACACATACTAGAATCAAGTCACAAGAGCTGAAATCTCATGAACACTGGCACGATCAAAGAGGTAGCATATAAGAGATGCCACCAATATGGAAAGTCTTCTACACAAACTACTACGAGTACATGTCCTACTATGCGAATAGAGGTGTCGAGGTCGAACATAGTAGTCCATCGTCTGATTACTGGTCATTATTGTATACCGTTAATAGACGCAAGATCACCCACCAATGATGAAAATGGGAATCAAGGTACTAGAGTGCAAACTAACAAGTGTGAATAAATTTTTTGAGGTTGAACACTTGAGAGGATCCATCGATTAGGGGACATTGATGTATTCCCAAAAACTGTCGATGGCGAGAGAACCTACCACTGATGACTGTAAGTCTCAAGGCACTCAAAATGACTCTAGATTCCAATCCCAGAATAAATGATCTAAAGTCAATGGGATGAAATACGCTGGAAGGAGGGAATTTAGGCATCCCTCATTATCCAACACGAGGTACTCAACAAAGCAGTATAATGTGGAAGGACTCGATCATAAGGTGCACGAACCAATAACTATACTGGGAATTTGCGACATGCAAAGTCAAGATAACTGAGGAATGGCTTACTCGGGCTTCAACTTCCTTCAAACAAGAGAATAAGAACATATGGTGACTGAATAAATGCAACATAGACTCGATATACAAATGGGACATCTTTGTGACACAGGAGGCATCGACAGAGGCTCCATAGGGACTGGAAGCTTAACCAGTCAGCGGAGATAAACTCAGATAAAAGAGTATAGCTCCTAAAGTCAAACTATAACCCAACCAATGGATGTGATATACAGTGCCCTGTTTGAAGGTGACATGACTCGACAGCTGCCACAGATAACATCTTTCCTTGTCCAGCTTTTTGGTTTTTTGAAATTTTTGGACCTTTTTCAGTTATTTAAAAAGCTTGAAAAAAGAATAAAATAGATTTATAGTTACATACTAGGAGGATATGAGTGTCATAAGGGAAAACAAACTAGTTCCAAGAAGTGGAACATACCTATGCTCAATGTAAGGATACATGTGTAGGATATCAACACTCGGGGGGAAATCCCCTCCCGATGAAAAAGGGAAACAAGTTGCGAAGGATATAAAAAATAGCTCTGCATGGCTAGACATGAGACAAGCTCGGGCTATATGGCTGAAACGTAATGTCAGGGAAGCCGGCATAAAGCTCAATAAGGTAGGCAAAGCTCATGATAATGCATTCACAACTTTACATGAGGGAGTCCTAAGGGGAATAGGCCAGCAAAAGATCAAGAGGAGTATGAGGCTCTTGTGAAATGTCATGGTAGTACTATACAATGGACTCCCACACCCTAAAGGAGAAAACGTCAGCATGGGCACCAAATGCAAAATAAGGCACTAACTAGGGTAGCTATGTAAGGTGAAGTTCTACCACTCATATCATGCCACTTCTAAAACAACAAGAAGGTTCCATGACATAACAGAGTGGGTTCATACCTAAGGTCAAGATAAGATGGTCATAAGGTTATGCAAAATGTAGATGATGATGAAACCTAACCTATATGCCATTTTGGATATGATATCTGAGATCGGCATGAACGGGTCAATCTAACAGCTGAAATGACATTGAAAAAGGTCCTCTGCATCATGAATTATGTCAAAAATGGTCCAAAATGGTTAGAAAATGTCGAAACTATAGGAAAGGGGGTAAAAAATTTCAAATATTTGAAATTTTTTTATAAATAGTAAACAATTCAAAATATTATAAACATTTGAAACTTTTACCCATTTGAGCTCTGATTTTCAATGGCAAATTCTAGGAGATCCAGCTGGGAGAATCCACTACTCATGCTCTTCTCTTTCATTTTGATGCAATTTTTATGAAATTCCATGTTCAATTAAGTTTTCTAGGCCAACCTAAAATGGGCATTGTGGCCCACGTAGAAATCGAGATTTTTTCTGCGTATAGGGATGGATATACACGGAAAATGCCCTCAAACCCGCGTACATACGAGGTTGTTTTGAAAACAGTCGCATATGAGGCCGCGCATAAGGTTTTTTCAATAAACTAATGGGAAAATTTGCAATTTCTTGTGCGGGATGGTCCTAGAGTGGAGAGAGAATGAACATGGTGAGGTAGAGGAAGTAGTAAGGGCCGATCTAATGGCTCAACAAGCTCTATGTGCATGCAGACTCTACAGGTTTTAGTGTCTTGGTGGTTTGAGGGCGAAACCAAGATTATTACAGATGCTAGTGGATTACCGGGATCCAGACTCGGAGTCCTTCCATATAGATGGGATGTCCCTCACCATAGAGGTGGAGGACATATACTTCATTACTGGGATTTCTAGACGAGGGGAAGTGGTGAACCTTCATTCTCGTGGTGGGCCAGGAGGTGGCCTGACTATCGATGAAGACATTGCGATGTACTGCTATCCAAACACAAAGAAGGTGGGGAGTCAGGTCCCTACCAACGCTATATAGGTGTTGGGCCTAAAGGCCATACTATTGACATTGGGCAGGATAGCAGGCTTGGCATCACTCCACTAGGCCTCACGGCCTCTGATGTTCTATGCAGTGGAGTGCATGAGACCCACGATCTATGACTGGAGCAATACACTACTGAGCAACATGAAACATCATCTTAGTGAGTGTAAGGCAGGTAGAGTGCGGAACTTCGGGTTCAGCAGTATTTTGAGCACATTTTTCTTTGAGCGTGTTCCAAAATTGGGCCCTAGATTGGACGTTCCTCTTCACGGGGTTTGAGATCTGTCCCAATGGCATTGGGAAGATGCTATGCAGAGACTGGGGGGTCGTAGGGTGGCCAACCCATATCTAGCTGAGTTCTTTCCATGGTGATGACGACAAATAGTTTCCATCGATGACTACCCCTATGTAGGGATAGATTTCTGGGGGGAACCGAACATGCCGCTACCACCAGGATCGGCATATGGCGATATAGGTAACGAATCTCGACCCTCTTTTTTTAAATTTTGAGTTATTTAATCTTTTTGTGTTTTCTTGATTATATGGAATCAAAAAGACATATTTTTGCGTGATAATACATAGTGACATCTACCGTTTGTGTGCAAATGTGGGACCATGGTGGCCAGAGGGCTTCCCTTGTCATAGACGGAGGGGAAGAGGAGATGACATCACAGGTGTAGATGCAAAGCAGACTCTCTAGAGCATTCATACCAATTTTGTGAGACTGACACATAGGGTTCCCATGGCGCAAGTTGAGGACTTGCATGAGGCTATGCAGCGGCAAGTGGTGGGTGTACCACACGCATGGGTGCGATTATTTTGATGGCTAGCTAAAGCCATAGTGACCTTCCATGATCACAACCCTCCTCCTCCTCCACAGGATTAGACACCTGGGAGTGTATACATTTTTTACTACCGTGTATTATATGCTAGTGGCTCGCAAGCCCCAATTTTGTATCATGACACTATGTATTATCAAATTTTCAATGTATTTATAAATAGTTTTATGGTGATTAGTTTATTTATTTACATGTGTAAAAATTGTGCTTGTGATTAATTTATTGTGAATGAAACGAATGCCAATCTAACACGTAGTTAGCATATGAGTCAGCAACTTGATTATTATTTCTTGGAATATGTATATATGTTATATTATCAAATTGTCGTTCTAACAATCTCACATGTAAGAATATTCTCAATAATGTCGGATCTCTAGCATGGTACAAACCATTGAGTTGTGACACTACTAACTCCAAATCAATACGTACCTCAAGATAGAGAACGCCATGTGAAATGGCATCCCGTAGAAGCTCGATAACGGCACTGTATTCAACAACATTGTTGGAAGATGGTCGTAGACATACGCCTCTTGAAGACAGTACCTGAACCATAGGAGTATAAATCACCCAAGAAACATAAGCTGAGTGTTGAGTGTGACGGCTTGCACCATCCGCGAATCCTATGTAAGTGGAAGATTCCATTGACATCTGCCAAAAGAAACAAAAACTAATCACAAACCTGATCATGATAAGAAAAATACCTAACTATGCAAATTTGTACCATAATATACAATAAGCAGCCTTGGCTGAAGATCATGCATAGTATTTCTTGAGATAGAGCCCATTTCTAGGCTCCGCCAAGGCCATTCCTTCGTAATCCACTAATTCGTACGTACCCTTCTCTAACACATGCTTGACCACATAAGGACCACGCCACATAGGATTAAATTTCCCTACCCCAAAGGGTTCTTTCGGTTGATCTCACAAAAGGACCAAGTCTCCTTCACTAAACCTCCTTGGATGGACAGACTTATTGTACTGGACCTTTACGCAACATTTATTGACTTCTAGAGCCACCAAGGCATCCTGACGCTGCTCATCAAGTTGCTCAAGGTGAACCAAACACTCCTCCAATGGGGAAGTGTCCGGTAAGAGTTCTACAGCTAGCTTCAAAGAAGGAATCTTGCATTCAATCGGCAATATCAACTCCACTCCATGTACAAGTTGATATGGAGAAAAACCGGTGGCAGTCTTAACAACGGTTCGATATGCCCACAAAGTAGGATATAACATGATGTGCCAATTGTTATTGCTTTGTGCAATGGTTCGTTGGAGAATGGATTTGA
Organism: Pseudotsuga menziesii; assembly: GCA_001517045.1. Taxonomy (NCBI): domain Eukaryota; kingdom Viridiplantae; phylum Streptophyta; class Pinopsida; order Pinales; family Pinaceae; genus Pseudotsuga; species Pseudotsuga menziesii. Next base: position 23,857 of record LPNX010733791.1, read on the forward strand.
GTGATTTATTCACTGCCTCTACCTATCCATTTGCTTGAGGGTATTAAGAAGAGGAATGATCTTGCTTATACCCTAACTTGGATGCCAACTCTTCCATCATATGGTTCTGAAAGTGCGAGGCATGGTCGGTGACAAGCTCTTTTGGAATCCCGAACCGAGTAATAATTTGGTTGAATACAAAGTGAGCAGCTGTCTCACCGTCGAATTTTACTGTAGGCATAGTCTCAACCCATTTCGTGAAGTAATCAACAACCACTATAATATGATAGTGCCCCCCCAGTCGAAGCTGGGTTGCAATCCATAAAATCGATCCCCCACTTAGTGAAGGGACCGACGGTGATAATGGAATGTAATGGGACAGGTTTCGAGCACATATTACGTGCGAACACCTAGCAAGGGTGACACCTCTTGACCGCATCAACACAATCCTTAAAGATCGACGGTCAAAAATAACCCGCTCTTAAAATATTTTGAGCTGTAGAAAGCCCAGATAAATAACCACCACACGCCCCTCCATGGCAATCATTTAGCACTACCTCAGCCTCTTCATGAGTTAAACAATGTCGTAAAATGGAATCTACCCCATGGCCGTACAAAGTGTTATCCACTATGAGGTAGTTCTTAGAGAAGTGATGTAATCGTCGTCGTTCATCTCAAGAGAGGTGAGTAGGGGTCTTCAATGTTTGTAAATATATTATGATATCCCCATACCATGGGTCTAACGTTGAGATTAAGAAGATGTGTTCATCGGCAAACGTATCTTCACAAACCAACTCCTCGGCCTTGCTCGAGAAATCCGATATCAGCTCTGCAAAAATTAAAGACTTCTTCAATTTTGTTGAAACAAACTCGAGATCGAATTCTTGCAGAATGACAATCCATTTATTATATTTTCCCCCAATCATCCTTTGGGTGAGGATGAATTGAAACGGATTGACATGGGCTACAACCAAGGTCTGGCGAAGGAGAATATAATGTTTCAATCACTGAACCGCATGTACGGTAACTAAAGCAAGCTTCTCGACATGAGAATAACGAATCTCTGCATCAATAAGGTTTCGGCTCAAATAATATATGACATGCTCTTGGAGCTCCTCATCCTCTTGAACCAAAACCATACCAATCGTCTCTAATGACGCGGCCACATATAATAGAAAATCACGGCTATAGTCTGGGGGACTAATCACCGGGGCCGATGCTAGAGCTCGCTTGAGTACATCGAAGGACTCCTGGGCTCGCTCATCCCAATGAAAGGGGGTGTCCTTCTTCAAGAGATGCATGAAGCCTCTAGTCAAATTGGCAAAGTTGACAACAAATCTCTATAAGAAGTTTTCCATGCCTTGCAAACACTGAAGATGACGAATATTCTTTGGGGTAGACAACTGAAGTATTGCCTCAACCTTCAAAGGGTCGACTCTTATACCCTCTTTAGAAACGATGAATCCTAAAAAACACCATGAATTCACACAAAATATGCACTTATGAGGATTTAATCTAACCAAATAGTGCCAGCATCTTCCGAATACCAATCTCAAGTGATAGGGATGACGCATTCTCATGCGAGAATGAGTAGCAAGGTCATCCAAAAATACTTCGATAATTGACTTGAGATCATGGAATATCAAGGTCATTGCCTGCTAAAATGTAGCTCCGACATTTTTAAGACCGAAAGGCATTTTCCGATATGCAAACTTTCCCCAAAGACAAATAAATGCAGTCTTATGTTGGTCCTTAGGTTTAATCTGTATCTGATTATATTCGGAAAATCCGTCCATGAAGGAGAACACCTCGCTACCCACACACTCATCCAAAATATGATCAATAAATGGTGTGGGGAAATTGTCCTTAGGACAAGCACGATTCAAATCGTGGAAATCGGTACATATGCGGATCACTCCCTGCTTCTTATCGATCAGAACGAAGTTTGAAACCCACTCCGTCAAGGGAATAGGATAGATGAAACCTACTTTCAACGGCTTCTCTATATCTGCCTTAATTGCAGGTGCTTTCCTAGGATTCACCGCATGTAGGCATTGTCGAACATGCTTAGCGTTGGGGTAAGTCTTAATCTCGTGCTTGACAATACGAGGATCAATACCTAGCATCTCATCGTAAGACCAAGCAAAAATATCATGAAATTCCTTAAATAGCTTGGTGTATTCAAGAATCTCAGCATGAGAACATTCCACCCCAATATAGACATTCTCTATCGTGCCAGGATTGTGAGAGATGTTGATAGGAATTGTTGAATATATGTTCGCCATGTTTCCATTAGCCATCGGACTAGGAGAGCTTAATGGAACCATAGGAATACCAACTCTCTGACTAAGAAGCACCCTAAAATCCTCATGCTCCAAGTGGTCAAGCTCTGGAAGAAAGTATGATCTATGATGGAGTTCCTCCCATGGTGGCTCAACTCTTGACACAGCCTCAATAATCGCTTCATCTAAAGGGAAAACCATATCAAGGCAGTCATGTGTGTGAGAAGACTGTACTACCCATGCCGACAGCACATAAGGGTCCTCCTCCTCCATCCGTGAAGAGGAAGGACTAGGCTCTGCAACACACTTGAGATTAGCTTGATAAGCTATCATAGCTGCAGGAAACAGCACGTCCGTCACGACGGGCTCACTCGAAGTACTCGGTGTAGGAAGAATCCAAGGATCTTCCATATGGATCGTGTGAAAAGACACTAATGTCATAGATGTCTAAGCCTCATAGAAACTAGATCCTATCATAAGGATCAGTGTAAGACAACTAAAGCTTCCCATAAGGGATGGATACATGCCTACACCCACACTCCCAGTTGCCGGCTGAGAGTGCTCAACGATCGGGATCGAAGCTCCTGAAGATGCGGTAACAGACGGATTCTTGAATGTTGTTTGATCAATCATTACAATCTTCCCTTTATGTGGAAAGCATACAACACAAAACAAGGAAGAAGCAATGGCTTGCATAATGTACATCCAGTTCCTACCCAGCAAGAGATTGTAGTCAAGGGGTGCATCAACCACCTTGACCTCTATCGCAACGGTATTCCCTCCCAAATGGAATTTAAGGGAAGGAAGGATGCCGTGCAGCCTAAAAGATCTCCCATCGAACGTAGTTAACATGGTTTCTGATTAAGACAGCTCAGGAGAACCCAAACCCTTCCAACAGGATAAAGACATCACAGAAGCAGCAGTGCCCTTGTCAATCACAGTGCGTTTGACGATCATATTAAGACATTCTACATGAATCAAAAGAGACACATAATAGGGAAACTGAGGCGGGAGTCCTGCGGTTTCAAATTTGATCACGGAGGAAGAATCATCATCATTCACACCAAGGGAAGAAAGCAACACCTTCCTTTGCGAAGGACAACTCTGAAGCACTTCCAATGCAAACATCGCACAAGGAGTGTGGCCCAAATCCTCAACAACTGAATAGTTCTAGGCGGCTCTAGCATTTGTATTATGCCTTGAATGCTTAAGGACTCCCTTAGGAATGCGAGGTGCAGTCTCAGGTTTATCCATAGGTTTCTCAATATGAAAAGGGGACCTTGGTGGATCAGGCTCTTTGCCTGGGCTGGGTTGTGATGAACCATAATCTTTCGCACGGGTCACAACTTTTGCAGCATGGACCATGTTAATGCACCCACGACCACTACTCTCTGGCGGATCATGATCATCTCCAAAGTGGTCATGGGACTTCGAGTTCATATTTTGATTATGTGGTAAAGGTTTAGTTAGCACAGCTGGGCCCTGTGCCAAGAATCTCGAAGCTTCTTCAATACGAGGGCACAAGTAAGTGAGGTGATCGTCCTTACATAACTTACAATGGAACTTAACCTTACATTTAGCTTGCTTGTCCCCCCTAGCATTTCGGCCGTTCTTGTCATTACTATTAGCATTCTCATTCTTATTCCCACCATTACGATTATTTTTACCCTTTTTTCTATTTCGTCCTAGCTACTGGTTACCCTTCTGGTCCGACGATTGCACAGAAAGTACACTCGTCGTTTGGGTGGGTTGAGACGAAGCCATAGCTTGTCCTAAATCAGATTGGTTGATTGACAATTGACTAACTTTTTTTGCAACCGAATCTATAGGTTTCGCACTTGCACAAACCACAATGCCATTGGCATGTGGTCCACGTTTGACTTTAGGGTCGAAACTGGAACGCGAAGCATTGGCAATAATCTCATATAACAAACCAGACTGAGCATAGATCAAGTCTAGTTCCTGTGCCCTAAAAATTGCTTGTTCCTCATTCTGCACTCTGGATGTGGAAACATCCTTCGCTATATATGGCAATAACGACTTGAGGAACCACTCGAGGAGGAACTACGGTGGTATAAAGGATTTAATTAACCTCTTCCATCTATGCCACTCTTGAATATGATCAGATATATGTGTGGCTTTATATTGACAAAATGTCGACAAGAGTTCAGTACCAACGTCATAACGCATTGGTAGTTGGAAGCGATTAAGAAAAGTCATCGCAAGGTCGTCGAACAAAGCGAAATCTCCCCTAGGTAACTCTATGTACCATTTCATGGTAGGCCCTGTAAGGTTGTGTTGAAATAGTCTCAAATGGATTGAGTCCTAATGTAAGGAATTTGAAGAGCACCATAGGTGAAACATAGTAACGTGTTCACTTAGATCCTCTCCCGCTTTGCCCTCGAACTTAGGTATGTCTAAAGGAATCTTAATAGGGACAGCCGGCCAAGCTGGGTCATGAGCTACAGGATTGTTCGTCAATCTTGACAAGTCAGGAAGATTGAGCGTCGCGAGGAAAGGGAGCCTAGGATGATGAGGTTGATGAGTCGCTCCCTAATTCATATAGGTCTGATTACCATCATGGCCCTGGCCATAGTGTCCTCCTCCCGTATGACCCGTATAGGGTGGCGTGGAAGCACCATAGTGTGGTGGACCTTAACTAGTAGGAGCTACAAAGCCGTAATTAGGAGAGTAAGAAATTTTTTGATACCCGCCCCCATAAGGTGAAGAACCATGTCCATACTGCGTCCCATAATAGGGTCCATAAGTCATCGCATGTGATGCCCCATGAGACACTCCGTAGGTAGGAATATACGCTCTAGAATTAGGAATATACATATCGAAAGTAGGGATATATGCCCCGAAAGTAGTAACATGACCTCTAGAAGTATGAACATAACCTCCCGAAGCAACAGGCAGTATGTAAACCTGAGACACAATCGGTCTAGTAACCATAGTACGGACCTGACTCGTAGCCATGTGTCGGCTCGGAGGACCAAATGAATAAGGTGGAGGATGAACATTTGAAGAACTAGGGACTGAGGATGAAGGAATCTGAGTAATAATGTACGTGCTATTCCCTATCATCACTCATCTTGGATCTGGTATCCTAATTGGATCGCTAACCCTAGAACTAGGAGGGATATGTGATGTAACTTCTACCACCAGGATGGAAGGTGCAATGTGACTAGTGCTACCAAACCTCTCCACATGGTAAGTAATGAGAGTGCCCCCAGGAATAGTGTTAGGCTCGAAGTCGGATTCGACATGAAATGCCAAATCATGTGTAGGAAAACCAGACATACCATAACTACCATAGCTAGTGTTGGTGGGTTCAAAATGAGTCTCGGCATCCTCCGGCATTCCATACTGGTAACACGTCAATGGGGAATCAACCCTAGAGTGAGTAGGTCTATCGTGCATGGTTCCTATCTCAAAAATCACAGGACCTAACTCAGCCAAGTCGGGTGAAGGATTGTAAGTAGGAGTAAACTCCCCTTAATCTACACAAATGGGAGAAGGTGGTTCAGGAATACCTTCTAAATGGTATCCCATGGTGTGTAAATCAATGTGTGAAATAGTCCACTTGGATTGTCTAGGTCTCTCTCCCAAAGGAGGAGGAGAAGTAGAATATGGAAGTCCTGCCAAACGATGAGAACGATGAGGAGCCACACCCGAATCCATAATGACTCAAAAAATAGAAAAGACTCTCTATTTATGTAAACCCTAGGCCAACTATCGTGCACAAGGCAATCACTAATAAAATCTAAAGCCAAATGCAAGAAAACAAGGGCTGGATAAATGAGCTCCCGAATGAAGCAGATATGTCTCGCCTAGCAGATGCTTGAGACTCCCATACACAACAAGCGGAGGTACGTAACCAATTATTGTGGCCCTTAGCTTCAACCCGTAAAGTGACTGTGTTGTCCGACCCCAACCTAGTTAGGACACCCACAGAATAACCCCTGCAAAGTACCCCCTCAATATCCTAGGTAAGGCCTCTAAGGTCAACTCAATATAATCAATGCTCAGGCGGACAGTCGCAGGCGGGATTGAGCATATGGGCAGGGTAGCAAAGCCCGAAACTCTCAAAACAGCCCCCAAATGCGAATACAATCCTGGAAATATCTCTGGTGCTACTCAGTTATGACTAGGGGTCATCCCAATCAATAACTGCTCACACTGCCTTGTGCTTAAATCCTTTTTGAGAGGAGGATCTTGAGAAACACTGGTTATACCAAGGATTTCACTCACTCACCTAGACAGACACATACATGTTGTTGTTTAGTGATCTTGGAGAATTTACTTAGAATGAACAATTCCAATATCCTAAAACCTAAGCTTGTTGGTGCACCCTAGAAAAGGAAAGAGTGTAATTCATTTTAATTTAGCGTTGATTTTAATTGGATTTATTACTCAAAATAGGGATATGACCGTGCAACTAATGGTGTTATGACACAACATGAAGTAAAATGCACACCTAACAATCAATGCAAATGCATTGTGTCCATGAAAACAGGGTATGCTACTATGTGAAATGCACAATTTTTCTTCAAATGATGAATGCAATCTTTCCTATATGAATTCCTAACTAGTACTCCAAAGCAAATCTAGTGCAAGTACAATGCAAAAATGCAAAATGTAATGCATGATGATAAGCAAATGTTTTTGGATTTTTTGAAATAAAATGAGATGCACAAAAGCAAAAGAATGATTCTACGACCCCTAGACTCTGCAAGCACACACAAACAACACTCGAGCAAAGCGCTAAGGTAAACTGACTCTAATGCACTAATCTCAAACAAAAACTCAAAAATGCCATGACAAGAACCTTCTTAAAAAAAAATTAATCCTAAAACAAAACATTTCTGGTCAGAAATAGAGGTATAAACAAACTCAGGCAGTGCCAAAGGAGACTCAACAAATATCAAAATTCACCCAGCAACCAATTAACTTCCCCAAAAAGGCAAAAGTAAGGGCATACGCAACTATTCGCAGTAAACCCACATGTATACGTGGAAATAGAAGAGAAACCCAAGTGTATACACGACTGTGAGTTAAAAACTCATGTACAGGAAGAAAGGTGCATAAAATCAAGGCAAACAAACAAGCTGAGACAAGCTTCACACCAATCAGACACTACCAGGCATATATGGCCCCAGACCCGACACAGAAACAAGAGAGAAAGAGTGATTCAAATTCATTGAATGTCGATAAAACAACCCCCAAAGGACAACTACTAGGAACTCCCCAGCGGAGTCACCAATTCTGTTACGAAGAGAAATTCCTATGGCTTGGGGTACCACAACAGATAGCTTGACTCCATAAATCAATATTTTCCAATATGCAATAGAAATTAAATGTCTAACACTAAAGGATCGGACCTCGTACCTTATTCCGGACGTTTGAAGTAGATCCCCATTGAGCTTTCCAACTTTAGCTTGAATTGATAGATTACTTCCTCAACAACAAGTAAACAATACAAGCATTCTATATATCATGGTGTTAGATCTATTCTAGCATATATAATCAATAATGTATAAGCATTTGACATAATCCAATGGATAAAATATTCATTCAAACACACATTATTGGACAGGAAAAGATATTTCTATTAATATAAAGCGAAGATTACAAGATACAACCTCTGTCGGCACGTCTGCGAACCGGAGAAACTAAATCCCCCACTTGGGCCTCCACCACCTCAATCCTCCATCTGTTGATAGCAAGCTCACAAGAAAAATGCAAGCTTGGGAAGAACACCAAAGTGCTCAAAGGGACAAAGGGATGCAGACTCAAGCATAAGTTCCAACAACAATGGACTATAGTTTCTTTGCTCTCAATTCTCTCTTATGCCTTCAATGTACCAAGGGGTTCCTTATATAGCTTTTCAAAGGGGTAATGAAAGGTTGAATCTGAGCAATCTCAAGGAATAGGGAAGGCCAAGAGTCAAGTGAGTCGGATCCATGTCAAGGAAAACTCCAAAAGGATTTGGATTTTGTACACATCCCAATGTATGCAGTTTTAGTGGTCAAACCCGCGTATATACATGCTTATAAGTTTAAAATTCGCATGTATCATTTTTCTCATGTTTTTAGGGATGGTCAAGGAAACATCAAAGGACTAAAAATGGTCCATTGGGTCTAAGGAGTCTGCAGGGGGACAGGGGAAGGCCATACAAAGTGTGATTCAACTGGAGTGGTGAAATCAGCTATAATAATCATTAGATGATGAAAGGGTTTGGATCCATAGTGGTGGATCATTCTAACTTTAAAATAAGCAGCAGCAAAAATGAGGTAAAGAGTGTCGTGAATCGACAGTTCAGATTCAGGATGGTGAAGATCAACGGTGGAAAAAAAATTCGTGGATCGGAGATGTAAGGTAGAATGCAGTTTTTAGATTTGCAGAGTAGGTTAAATTGGAGCAATGTTGGAGGGTGGATATTGATCCAAATTTAGATCAACGATGCTAAATCATTTTGCACGTTGAACTTGCTCAAAGGGAGAGAATTTTTCAAATCATGAAATGGGTTAATCAGCGATAAAATTGGGTGGTTGAGATGAAGGTGGAGATATATCTGCAGTCTAAAACAATTCCATAGATTGAACTAGTGCGAAGAAATTTACATTTTCAATTCATGGAAAGTGGTAGGTACTGCAAATATCTATGGTTGTGATGAGAGGCCAGGTTGATTGACGGAAGAGGAGAATTCTGTGATCATAAGTTTCTCGGGGAATCATATGGGGAAGGATCAGATAGACATGGATGACATATATGGATGGTGTTCATATCAAGTGGTTGAGAAATTTCCATATCCATAAAGGTAGCGTTAAGGTAAATCTGACGGTGGAGAGGATGCCCTCACGAACGATCCGCCTTCCCGACAATTAATTGATTTCATGACGCCATTTGTGACATACCTACATGATAAATCATCCTCGCAGAAATTCCATCTCACCCAAAACCAGATATCCATCGTATGGATGGCATGTGAAATGAAAAAGACATCATGAAAATATAAGATGTGGATCAATGAATCTGATCTCCACAAGAAGTGGGGAAAACACGGAAAAAGGAATTGTTCTGGTATCGTCATCATAGGGGTGAAAGGTCAGGAAAATGTCCAGTCCGTATGCCCTGAAGTGTATGGTCGACTATGCTGGGTAACACCCGAAGTATTTTCCAGATCCAATAATGAAATGATGTAGTAGATAAGGTAGCATGAGTAGATCTCCAGCAGGAAAGGAATCCCTCATCTCACGTGCTCGCTCGTGCCAACACCAAGTAATGTGACGATGGAATGTGAGAAAATGCTGACGGGTCATCCTTGTGTCTAGTTTTCCAATCCTATATAAACACCACCTTTCCAATCCATTAAGGTGCATAGGATGAGCTAGTGTAGAAACAAAGATCAAAGTATCATTCCAATGGAGGTTTCGAGAATTCTGAGAAATTTGCAATGGCAATCTGGTTTGAGAAACTTGTCAATTTAGGTGTGTTGTTGGTTGGTAAGCTCGATTCCACGCTCATCTATAATCTTGTTTTTTTACACCAAGGAAGCGGTAACCATCGGGGAGAAGACATCCAACACTTTGAGAGATACACCTATTTTCAGATAGCCATACCTCCAACTGCGCGGTGCCTGGGCTTTCACGTCCCATGGGCATCCCTCCAGAACCCCCAGATGCAATCGCTGGCTCCAAATCCTTGGCACATGATGGTAGTTTCTAGAAGCGCTCCGTGGGAGTGAATTCTCATACTGGAGCATCAAGGGTCCAAATTATCCATCACCGCCTTTGTGAATTCCACTTTCCAACTTTTTCTAAGGTGGTGAGGAGGTTTGAAGACATGCCTCATGGGAGGTGAGGAGTACAAGAATGACAAGCCACTGCAGAGGCTTGTTTGTGCCAGAAGCAAGGTGTCCCTTATTCAAGTCCCCTCATACAATAGTGTTACCCGAGGAGGGGGAAGCTGTGAAGAAGGCTGGGCACATAAGAGATATAAAATCCTTTTCCAGCTTTGAGCCCATGTAGAAAGGTGGCTTTGAGAATAGAATGGACGCAAAGGCATATTGAAGGAAAAAAAGTTGCTGACTCAACATATAGACAAATGGTTTGAGCCTAGTCAGAAATGAGCCACCCAGAAACATCCTGAAATGCCATTTTCAAGGCCAGCGAGCTCAGAACCAAAAGCATCATGCTTCTGTACAGACCAAGCACGCACATTTGCTCCATGAAGTTTGTTTAATATATGTTAATCGTGGCATAGGTGCCACTTCTTAGTCAGTTAGTATTTTGATTATGACTATAAATAGTTTCTTGCCCTGTTTCGAGGATTAGCCTCAGGGTCTAAATCGCTATAAAAAGCTCCCTGTTGAGGGAGAAAGGGGGATTTTAAATGAACAAAGAGGCTCTTCATTGTAATAGGTTTCAGTTTTCCAGAGATGAATAAAATTGCAGAGGAGTAATGTTAAACCTTTTCATGGCATAGATTCTTGAGCCATCTTTTTCTTAGTAAGTAATTTCTTTATGTGATTGTTTTTCCAGTATATCATTGCATTTTGTATCTGTTTTCATGCTTGAGCAATAGGGTCATGAACTAGAATTCATCCTGTATGATCTAGGCTCAGTGTTCAAGCATTTTTAAATAGTTTTCTTCTAAATTCTTGTAGAACACACCCAAGTTTGGTTCTCTGCTTGATGGGTTGTCTCCCTCTGTCTGCTAATCAACCCGCTAATACCTCAAGACTGAGGAAACTATGTCTACCTTGCCTCTGTCCATAAACCTTTTCAAAACCCTACCTCCTGCAACCTATTTCAGATTTGATTGTTTAATCCATTTCCCAATGGTCTCCTCCATGATGGTCCCACCAAACTTTATAAAAACAAACTTGTTCTATTCAGAAATATGACCGTCTGACTATCTTTGATTGAATATCTTGAGTATGAAAAATTTGCAAATAGTGAGATATCCCTCTCTGACTGTATTAGGTAAGAAATACAGTCTAAAGTGGTTTTGCTATTACCTATGAATTAGCCTTCACAACCTTTGGGAAATTGCCAGTGACAACAGAGTTCATGAGACAAAAGTTGTTCATAGAGATTGAACACTTACTGAAATATAATAAGTGTAGTGACATCAAATACCCTTGGGTTGTAGGTCCATTCACCATAAAAAATAAGGATTCTTTTCCAATGGTGGAAGGTTTACTTAGAGAGTTAGTATTTGAGACAAAACCCACAATCAACTATGACTCTCGCCAGATTATCTCAAACAAGAGAACAACTCAAAAGATGAATCCTTTTAAACACGAAGATGTTGTGGGATTGGCAGAAGCTGCTAACTAGTCTAATTACCCAAAGGAGGACCCAAATATTGTTGACTTAGATGAAGATATAATCTCTCGTATAGGAGAGGTTGTCTCTTTATTGCTTGATAAATCAAATTTGGTTGCTATAGCCAAGAGCATTACTCCATTGTCCAGTCAATCAAAAGGAAAGAATAAAAGAGATTTTCCCGAGGCAATGGATATCAATGAGGAGGACATTGTTGAAACTCCCAAAAGGCAGAAGGTTGAAACTAAAGGAGAACTTGTCCTAGGTACAACTGTAAACAAAGGGAAAAGGAAAATGAATATATCAGACCCTCCATTTCTGGTAAAAGAGTATACATTTGCATATAGTACTCTTATCTATTCCTCCTCTCAGTCAAAGAAAAACACATAGTTAGTGGATAAATACAAAGGCATCAAAGACATAACTTCACAAAAGGATCTGGAATTATATTCTGAAGTAAGAAAGATTTCTAATCAAGATGCGTCTTTGGTTTCAGTCAAGTATTATATCCAAAACACTCTAAACTTGGCCTTGAAAACCAAGAAAAGAGTTGTTGAAGTAAAAATGAACCTGGATGATATACCCATACCTGAAATGATTCCTCTGCACAAGCAGACAAGAGATATCTTGTTTACTCACTTGTTGAAGATCACTCTGGCATTATCAAAGTTATAGACCCTTAAAGGTAAAATTGAGAACCAATTGAGGCAAGAAAAGGTGGAAAATAAGGCCCACCAAACATAGATAAAGAAGCTACAAACTGAGCTGTTGGCTGCTGGAGGCCAATATGATAAGGGAGTTGGTATCCAAAGGTTACCAGATGAGAAAGAAAAAGACATTCATTTATTGAAAAATAATATTCTCATACCTACCACCCAGCTAATACAGGATCCTGTACTAGGTGATATATAAAAAGGAAAGGAGAACCCGAATAATCATCTCACTGATTGTAAAGCAAAATTATTGAAGTTTGCTGATAAAGAAAATCAATGGCGAAAAGACATGGTCTTGGTAGTAGAAAGTGAGAAAGACATGAAGGAAAATTTTGAAGAAATGGAAAGAAAGTTGATGAGAAATAAAAGGAGCTAGAATTGATGATCATTCCTCATGTGGCTAGATCTAGTGAACAGGGCATGGCCCAGGCTATGTCATAGGTAAGTCTTAAAGAATTGGAAACCACTGATTTGAAGAACCAAAATAAAAAATTTGAGGACACATCTGGAAAGAGAGAACTAGAAAGGAATAAATTGGAAGACAAATGTAAGGAACTGGTGGATAAGAACAACAAATTGAAAAAATAGGTTACAGGACAGTCAGCCTTACAGGAAGCAAAACATCTCATTTGGGATGTACAAATAATACAAGCAACCAAGCTCAAGCCTTATTTAGATTTTGTTCTTGATAAGGATATTGTTACAAAAGATGCTAGAAAAAATGCATTAGAGGAAATTTCAACTCAAAATGGGCCTCCTAAGGAAAATAATAAAATAATAGTTAAAATAATAAAATAATATTTATTAATTTTGGAGGAAGAAAAGAAAAAAACTATTTTTTTGTTCGTATTTTCGACATATCTCCCTATGTTTTTACTCAAATTTTGATCACAAGAGATTGTTGGATGTGTAATTAAATTCTGCATCCAGGGAGCTCTCTCGCTCGAAATTTGAGTAAAAACACAGGGAGATATGTCGAAAATACGAACAAAAAAGTAGATTTTTTTATGATACATATCCCCAAATTTATATTAAGAAATTGTTTAAGATCTATATGGTATTTTAAATTTAAATAAATTTCAATGGCTAACAGATGATGACATGGAATTTGAATTAGGGTTGAAAGGTCAATTTTGAGTTGAAATTCCCTTTAATGTCTCGACGGTAAAACATGTGTTAAATAAGAAGCCTATTAGCATAGCTAATAATGCAATCAAGTTTTTGAACAGCTTGATAGAAGAGGAAATAAAGAAAGAAAATATCCAGGATAAGGTTTTGGTTACCACATGGGCAAGGAAAGTGGTAAATAAATATCATCATTTGGAAACAGTTCAAGCGAAAATTGATGTCATGCATCATCAAATCAAGGAATTCATTGAACTGTTTAATCCTTTATTTAGAAGAGGAATCCCTTTCTTCTGGGAAGCGAAAGGAGGAATGTGCTCTCAGAAAGAATATAATGACAGGTTAATTAGTCGCAGATTAGATCACAGATATTTTGATGACATGCCGCATCATTCCTTGTCTATAAAAAGAGTGATTGATAAATTAACAAGAGATTTCGAGATGTTGTTTGACTTCAAAGCCATATGTACAAAATTTCCAAAGTTCTCTTATGCTGAAAATGTGGAGCTCGGCGTAATGGCGAAGGAGATGATCAGTCTATATCTTCCAACTACTGATCAATGGAAGCTAGTTGATAACTATGGGAAAAGTAAATACATGTTTCACCAATAGGAGTCCTCTGTTGTTACCTCGAGGTCTAAAGGAGGAATCTTGAATAGATTTTGAAATTTTATGGATTAGGGATGAGGAATGGTGTACCCCATTTGGAGTTGTAAACATTTTACATTTCATTTATAAATTTTTATACTGTTATGTGTTATCTATATGGTGAATTATACTATTTAATCCATATGAATTATGTATTTGTTGCATTCAATTATGTTTGGTATATTATTGTTCTTCTATAATTGGTTTTTCTTTTTGAATAAAATTTTCATTATATATAAATTTGTAAGTTTGAAACTATAATATACATTTCCTAGCATGTGGGTTATTGTGAAGGTGATTATATATTGTCTTCAAACTATTTGAAAACCCTCTTATTGTAGCCTTCTAGATATGGTTGTATGCACCAGACAACACTCTATAGATCCACACTCTCATAATATTTTTATCATCATCCTATGAGCTCTGGCAGGAATTTAGCTAAGGCCAATTATGCATATTTTACCAATAATTCCATGGAATTTTTTTTATCTTCTCCTAGGGTTGGTCTAATTTCCCTATACCACTTTTTTGGCAGGTCCATAAATTCTTCTTCAGGGTCTCTTTGGACAAAATGAGACCAAGGTTGAGTAGACAAACAACATCCTACAATATCCCCATGTGGTGCAGAAATTTTCTTGAACAAACAATTTGTAGAGGGCATCCTCTTAAGGCTACTTAGACCAATTTTCCCATACTTAGCCAATTTCGTGATTTTCACTAATTTGTCGTATTTGTCCAGAATGATGTCATAATGAAACAATGATTTCAACTTCATGTCACATAATCATATATGCCATGCCATGCCATGCGGGAATCATCCTTAGTGTGAACATCAACCTTAATGTGGGCATCACTTAGCCCCTTTACAACACAACCAGTTTTTATGTCTTTAGTATGCAAAATAACATTTTTCTTCTATTTTGGCAGGTTGATATTTTCCTTATCTGATCACCATAAGAAAAACCAAGAGAATTTCTAGATATCCATTTAAATAATGAACATGACCATATCATCCAATTAATTTTATCATCAAAGGAACACCCCCTTGTCGACATTTCCAAATGGTTTCTCAAACTCTTCATCTAACACTTAACCGGTTCTCTTCAAACCCTACGTCACCAAGGTGATTTCATTTTTCCTTCAAATTTGGCAAGTGAGATACCCAATGGGTAAATTCCAACAATGTGAATCCATCAAGACCAATTTCATATTTTGGATCTTCTTTCTCTCTCCTTGGCGGGTATTTTTCTGGAGCAATGCAATTATGGCTAAGAGGCACTTTTGGCAGATTGATATATTCTTCCTGAAATACTTTTTGGTGAGGCTAAAGATATGGTTGAATGCACCATACAACACTCTAGAGATCCACACTCAGAATATTTTTATCATCATTCTATGAGTTGTGGTGATTATTTCCCTAAGGCCAATTAGGCATATTTTAACAATAATTCCATACTTGGACAATTTTTTATCTTCTCCTAGGCTTGGTCTAATTTCCCTAAACCACAGTTTTGGCAGTTCCATAAATTATTCGTTAGGGCCTCTTTGGATAAACTGATACCATGGTTGAGTAGAAAAAATAGCAGCCTACAATATCACCATGTGTTGTAGGAATTTTCTTCAACACACAATTTGTGGTGGACATCCTCTTAATGCTACTTGGGCCACTTTTCCCATACTTAACCAATTTCTTGATTTTCACTAATTTGTTGTATTTCTCTAGAATTATATCATAATGCAACAATGATTTAAAATTCATGCCACATCATCATATATTCAATGTCATGCCATGCGGGCATCATCCTTAGTGTTGACATCAACCTTAATGTGGGCATCACTTAGCCCCTTTACAACACTTAGCCATTTTTCCTTTGTCTTTAGTATGCAAAATAACATTTTTCTTTCATTTTGGCAAGTTGATATTTCCCTTATCTGATCACCATAAGAAAAACAAAGAGCATGGCTAGATAGCCATTTAAACAATGAACATGACCATATGATCTGATGAATTTTATCATCAAAGGAACACCCCCTAGCAGGCATTTCCAAATGGTCTCTCAAACTCTTTTTGTAACACTCAACCAATTCTCTTCAAACCCCAGGTCACCAAGGTGATTTTTTTTCCTTCAAATTTGGAAATGAGATACCCAATTGGTATAGGACAACAAGGGGAATCCATCAAGACCAATTTCATCTTCTGGAGCTTCTTTCTCTCTCCTCAACATGCATTTTTCTGGAGCAGTACAAATATGGTTGAGAGGCACTTTTGGCAGATTGATATCTTCTTCCTGAAAGACGTTTTGGTCAAGATAATGATATGGTTGGATGCACCATACAACATTCTAGAGATCCAATCTCTCATAATATTTTTATCATCACCCTATGAGCTATGGAGGGCATTTCCCTAATGCCAATTAGGCATATTTTACCAATAATTCCATACTTGGACAATTTTTTATCTTCTCTTAGGCTTGGTCTAATTTCACTAAACAACAGTTTTGGCAAGTCCATAAATGATTCTTCAGGGTTTCTTCTTCATGTTATTAATTTGTCTAATGCACTTTTCTTCACCAATTTGAAAGAGTTGATTCATGGATGAGTAGGGTTAGAAATGTGTAACTATGCCATTCCATATTTCATACACGGGATTCCAAGTTTGGTCATTATGATTAATTAATGAAGAAAATATGAAGTTGATTAAAGAGTCTAATCAGATCTGAAGACACCCCATTGCCAGTCCAAAAAAACCATATTGTAACACCCTGGTTTTGACCCCATTGCATTAGATGTATATGATGTATATATTATAAATAATCATGGTGCTGAGCTAAAGGCCAAGGCCCCACCATTGATTGGTTATGCTATGTTTCAGATTTAGATTATCACCGATGGTATATTGGGGCATGCGACATACATATCAAGTTTTTTCATCATGTAAATATGCATATTTAATTAAAATGAACCCTGACCAGCTACGTTCGCGACAACTAAATTGAGAAGGGGCATGATTTTCATAAGGATAAGGGTGGGGGATGTCAAACCTTGGGGCAATAAGGGAAAAAGCCATGTGTCACCATCCCTTGTCTTATCCAACCACTACCATTAAAAACTACTACTGTTAGTTGGGGCAGTTATGGCTGGGAGTGGGGGTGGCAGGGCTGTCAGTCCTTGCCCACACGCACACTCCACCAGCGGATTGAACCTCACATTGGGCAAAAGAATAATGTCTATGCATTCTCGGTGTTGTCTGTTCATACATGCGCATAGGCGGAGCTATTCATCCTCATGCAGGGACCATTGTCTGTTCATTATCCTCATGCACAGGATTTTTCCTGGTTTTCACTCACACAACGAGCTAGGATCCATGCTCTTTCATCCACGATTTTCCTGTGAAGGGCCATTCATGTTTTCGGCTGAATGATCTCCTTACAGATTGGTATGGCTATGTAATTTTCTGCCATTTCGATGTTGAGATTGGGACCGTTGTCCTTCCAGTGAGTTATGGTTGCCACGATTCTCCTCAAGATTCATTGTGTTGTTGTGGTCTCCCTTACATTGTGATTGTTGTGGTCTTCTTTACATTTGGGGTCTGGTGCAAGTTTCCCTCACGCACCGGTTGGGAGACTGCATTTTATTTCCCCATTGTGGGTTGCGTAAGTTTTCCTTAGTGTCTTCGATTGTGCAAAATGGGCTGATGTTCCCTATGTTTGTTGGTTGTGTATGCTGTTACGCTTTGGGGCTGCCGCAGACTGTTTGGAGTTGTTTTCCCCTATTAAGCTGTAATTGTTGATTAGTTGCATGCGTGCAATGGTTGGTCTTCAGACTGTGTTGGGAGCAGGGATGGGGGCTTGTTTGATTAATAAACCTGGTGGTTGGAAACCACATGGACATAGCTAGAGGGCTAGCCTTCTTCTCCACAACCCCTGAATAGCACTGGAAGGGAATGCAGGGCCTGAGGGACTATGTAGCAGAGAAGGGACTGATTCCTTGTGTTGGGTGTGTGTGGNCGCCAGGCTAGTTCTGGTGTAGGTGTTCCTAGCTCTGTAATGAGCTCACCAGCT
This sequence comes from Pseudotsuga menziesii, assembly GCA_001517045.1. NCBI lineage: Eukaryota > Viridiplantae > Streptophyta > Pinopsida > Pinales > Pinaceae > Pseudotsuga > Pseudotsuga menziesii. Next base: position 42,000 of record LPNX010733791.1, read on the forward strand.
TAGCATTTAGCCTTTACCAGCTCCTTGATGGCATGATAAACCTAACCATGTTGGCTTGGTTGTCTTCTTGATGGCCTGATAAACCCAACTGTGTTGGCTTGGCTGTGTGTTTGTGTATCCTTGGATGTGTGTAAGCCTGCTTGTTCCTTATTCCTTGGAGAACCATGCCCATATCGGGGGTGGTAGCGTTGCTGAGAGATTAAGGAGCACGCTGAAATATGGTTGGGTGGAACATTGCAGCAACGTAGCTGGTTGTGGAATGAGTTCTTATAAGATAAGTAACCTTGTCTATTTTACTTCTGCAATCATATTTAATATTAATGATTATGATGAACATGTTGAATGAATGCTTGTATAAATGTATGTTGCTTCCACTGTGTATGATAAATAACTGCATCTGTGTATGTTCTACTTCAATGCATTATGTTTCAGCATTTTTATGGTTTCACATGATCATGGGGCTGGTAGCCCAGATGGTTAACGCCATGGTAGCGTCCTCTTCGTTGGTCGGGGATGTTACACATATGACAGTTTAAGAAAACCAATTGAGGGCATAAAAAGGATCAGAAGACCAAAAAACCAGTATTGAACACTTATTGGATGAATTTTGAATCTGACTGTAATCAACCTATAAATTTTTACTAGTGTTTCAGCAATACAAGTGATGCAATTTATGGAAAGAAATCCAAGGAATATAACTTAACGAGTGCATGAAAGGACACATTCCCTTGTAGCTCATTTTTAGCTTGAGTTCATAAGTAAGTACAAGATTATCGTTCTTACTCAGTTTGATATTACTTGTCGTTATTGTTTAGCTATACCCATTTTGTTGGTTGACAAGTCTACATTATGTTCATTTTTTTAAACTGAAAAAAGTGTCTATATTTTATTTGTTTAAGTCCTGTTAGACTGTTTTGTTGTCTAGTTTCCATAATTTCTTGAAAACTGAAACATTAACGTATTAACATAGTTCTCTTGGATTCATTATTGAATATCAAGGAACTGATTTTTCATTGTAAAAAAAATAGACAGGAGTGTGTTATACACAATGAGAATATTGGACAAGCTAAAAATCAACAAAAATCATCAATATTTTCATAATACAAGCAAGGTAGCAAACAAGAGATGAAATGGAAAATTGTGAAATTGCTCATTCTTTCATATTCCAAACTTTGAAGCACTTGTTACAAGTCAAAATGTTGGATAAGCCCCAACCAGGATTACTGTGTAGAAACATTAAATTATTTCTTTAGGAACAGATAGTGTTTGCACCTTATCTCATATCTACAGTTGCCTGCATTCCACTTAGTGGTTTCCCTGGATCGGAATTCGTGTGTGCTCATCCTCCAATCCCAGGTCACTCTAGAAACTATAGGACGGGCGTGGGAGCTATGAAGCCCCTGCATCAGCAGTAGGACTCCGAAATTATCTTCCCAAATCCTCCCATTATGGACTTTGATATCACCATGTTGGGAATTCTTCGACACATAATTTGTGGCAGACATCCTCTTAAGCCTACTTGGACCAATTTTCCCATACTTAAGCAATTTTCTGATTTTCACTAATTTGTTGTATTTCTCTAGAATGATGTCATAATGCAACATTGATTTCAACTTCATGCCACATCATCATATATTCCATGCCATGCCATGCGGGCATCATCCTTAGTGTCAGCATCAACCTTAATGCAGGCATCACTTAGCCCCTTTACAACACTTAGCCATTTTTCCTTTGTATTTAGTATGAAAAATAACATTTTTCTTTCATTTTGGCAGGTTGATATATCCCTTATCTAATCACCATAAGAAAAACAAAGAACATGGCTAGATAGCCATTTCAACAATGGATAGGACCATATGATCTGATGAATTTTATCATTAACGGAACACCCCCTTGAAGGAATTTCCAAATGGTCTCTCAAACTCTTTTTCTAACACTTAACCAATTCTCTTCAAACCCCAAGTCACCAAGGTGATTTCATTTTTCCTTCAAATTTGGAAATGAGATAACTAATTGGTATAAGACAACAAGGTGAATCCATCAAGACCAATTTCATCTTCTAGAGCTTCTTTCTCTCTCCTCGGCGGTCATTTTTCTGGAGCAGTGCAAATATGGCTGAGAGGCACTTTTGGAAGATTGATATGTTCTTCCTGAAAGATGTTTTGGTCAAGATAATGATATGGTTGGATGCACCAAACAACACTCTAGAGATCCAAAATCTCAAAATATTTTTATCATCATCCTATGAGTTGTGGAAGGCATTTTCCTAAGGCCAGTTAGGCATATTTTACCAATAATTCCATACTTGGACAATTTTTTATATTCTCTTAGGCTTGGTCTAATTTAACTAAACCACAGTTTTGGCAGTTCCACAAATGATTCTTTAGGGTTTCTTCTTGATGTTATTAATTTGTCTAATTCACTTTTCTTCACCAATTTGAAAGAGTTGATTCATGGATGAGTAGGGTCAAAAATGTGTAACTATGCCATTCCAGATTTCATACATGGGATGTCAAGTTTGGTCATTAGGATTAATTAATGAAGAGCATATGAAGTTGGTTAAAGAGTCTAATAAGATTTGAAGACACCCCATTGACCGTCCAAACAAATCATATGACAGTTAAGCAAACCGATTGAGGGCATAAAAAGGATTGGCAGACCAAAAAACCAATATTGAACTCTTATTGGATGAATTTTGAATCTGATTGTAATCAACCTATAATTTTTTACTAGAGTTTCAGCAATACAAGTGATGCAATTTATGGAAAGAAAGCCAAGGAATATAACTTAACGACTGCATGAAAGGACACATTCCCTTGCATCTCATTTTTAGCTTGAGTTCATAAGTAACTACAGGATTATCGTTCTTACTCAGTTTGATATTACTTGCTATTATTGTTTAGCTATACCCATTTTGTTGGTTGACAAGTCTGCAGTATGTTCATTTTTTAAGCTGAAAAAAGCGTGCCTATATTTTATTTGTTTAGGTCCTGCTAGACTATTTTTTGTCTAGTTTCCATAATTTCCTAAAAACTGAAACATTAACGTATTAACATTGTTCTCTTTGATTCATTATTGAATATCAAGGAACTGATTTTTCATTGTAAAAAAATTAGACAGGAGTGCATTATACAAAATGAGAATGTTGGACAAGCTAAAAAAAATAAAAATCATCCATATTTTCATAATACATGTAAGGTAGCAAACAAGAGATGAAATGGAAAAATGTGAAATCACTCATTCCTTCATAATCCAAACTCTGAAGCACTAGTTACAAGTCAAAATGTTGGATAAGCCCCAACCAACATTACTGTGTAGAAACATTAAATTATTTCTTTATGAACAAATAGTGTTTGCATCTTATCTCATATATGCAATTGGTTGCAGTCCACTCAATTGTTTCTCTGGATCGGAATTGGTGTGTGCTCATCGACCAATCCCAGGTCACTCCAGAAACTATAGGATGGATGGGGGAGCTATGAAGCCTCTACATCAGCAGTAGGACTCTGAACTTATCTTCCCAGCTCCTCCCATTCTGGCCTTTGATATCACCATGTTGGGAATTCTTTCTTTGACATCCATGAGAGGGGAAATAATGATGTTCATGGGTCTACTTTTTATGCAAATAAAAAACCAGAAATGAGGTCCAAATGATATTTTCCTTATCATGAAGCCCTATTTATTGACTAAGTCTTAATAAATGTTATTATGAGTTTGGAATTCTCATGATTTAGTATATCTATATCTTGGTATTAATGTGATGTGTATGATTCCCTCGTCTCTTGGAGGACGTGAAAGGTCACTTTAGTGTACAGAAAAATCATGGGTTTCCCCCGAGACTCTAGAGGCCAGATCATATCTATACTTTTCTACACATGGAGCAATTTCCCTGTACTTTCAATGATTATAATTTGTAAAATTTGAATAGCCGGCAAATATTTTGATCGTAGGAAAACTGAATAGGAATATTTTTAGTAAAGAGAAAGTACTAAATTTTGGGAAGACTAAGGGTGAGCTCAAGGTGCACCCAATTATGTGGCAATGGTATGTGCTGTTGTCAGGCATACAAAGTGTTAATTTTTCATAACCTCTAGTGATCAAATTTCAAGGGCTAGTTTTAATCCCATTTTGAAAGGAAAATTTTATGCATTAAACTGGAGATGATGATCTGTCAATTCATTTGTAGAATATATTTCAAGAATATTTCATATGTCAATTTATTTTTAGAATATATTATGAAGAATATATTTTGTCATTTGTAGTTTCATACACACTTCTCAGTATGGGTTGCACATTAAACTCATGTAGATATAGGAAAAATGCACATATGGATTACACATTAGAAACACATTAACTATATTAAAATCTATGCATTGCTGAAAAATACTTACAATTTATATTACAACAATATTAGTATATACATAGACATCAAATGTACACCATATTATTCTAGAAATCTAGGCTGCTTGGGAGGTTTTTGAAATTCCTCCTTGTTAGAATAAGAAAATTCACTATAGTTTCTCTTTCCTTTTCCAGATCCATCTAGTTCTACAGAAGCTTCTTCAGCCATATTGTAACACCTCGGCTTTGACCCCATTTGCATTAAGTGTATATGATGTATGTATTGTAATTAATCATGGTGTGGAGATATAGGAAAAATCCCCACCATCGATTTAACGTTATATGCTCGACGATTAAAATCGATGTTGATGGTATTTTGTGCTATCTAGGAACATTATAAATTGGACACCATGTAAATATGCATTTTAATTAAAAATACCCACAACCAGCTATTTCAATGCAACAATAATGAGAAGGGGCATGATTTCCTAAAAATAAGGTCGGGGGGGGGG
>LPNX010733791.1:46878-68211 GCA_001517045.1 Pseudotsuga menziesii
TCTTGTCTCATCCACCCAATCATTTATTACTGCCAGAAATTGGTTGGGTTGGTTATTGCATGGGATGGGAAAGGTATGACAGCCCAAATTCGAATTGGAGAAGCCATAAGTTTTTGGGAAACGCATTTTGACTCCTTGGGAAAGCAAAAATGCAAAAATTTAGGCCATTCTACCATGATTTCACGTTGGCATGTTTTCCTCACCATTTTTCCTTCATGTGAGCTCTCTCAGGCATCCATAACTTCCTGTGTGTGTTTTCATCCCACGTTTTTGGTTGTTGGCTCTATTTTCCCATGGATGGGAGGTCATTTTTGTAATTCCATGGATTGGGTTGGTTTTCCTCACATTTTTGGAGCTGCGGTGCATTTTCCACTTACGATTTTACAGTATCATGTGTTTTTACCATGGTTGTGAACTGTTTTTATTAGCTTCTAGTGATTGGGATCTCTGCTGGGCGTTTTGGTGTCATTTCCACATGCCCATGGTGGGGAATTTCATTGTTTAGTGTTTCCCAACGAGTGGGAGAACCAAGCCACAAATTTTGGGTGCTGTTGAAGTCACTTTGGCCACGTTAGGGCCATAAACAACTTTGGGATTCGAGTTTCTCAGCCTAAGTTGTTTCTACCTAGTTTCCATACCCGACCTTGGTCTCTCTGGTGTTTTTCCTTTAATCCAAAACTGTTGTTGTAGTGTGCACACCGTTTGTTGGCCTTTGAATTGTCTTTGGGTGTGCAAATGGGGTCTGAGCTTGCTTCAAAAACTTGGTGTGTGCAGGATCCTCACAGATAGAGCTAGAGGGATGGATTTCTTCTTTACACCCCTTGAATAGCACTGGAAGGGAAGGCATATCCCAAGGTACTGTGTAGTATAGAAGGGAATGCTTCCTTGTGTTGGGTGTGTGTGGATGTTTTAGAAGTCAGGCTAGTTCTGGTGCAGATGTCCATAGCTCTTGGATTGAGCTCACTAGCTTAGCAGCCAACCTTTCCAGCCCCTGTTAGCTTGATAAACCCAACTTTGTTGGCTTGGCTAAGTTTTGTGTACCCTTGTCTATGTGTGATCTTTCTAGTGTTCCCCTGATTCCTTGTGGAATCATGCCCAGCTCGTGGGTGGTAGTGTTGCTGAGTGATTGATGAGCATACTGACCTATGGTTGGGTGGAACATTGCAGCGACGTAGTTGGTTGTAGGAAAAGATTCTTCTAAGACAATTATTCTTGTGTTTAAATCCTTGCAACTATGTTTGTTTTATCTTTGCATCTGTATATGTGATTATGATTTAATATGAACATGTTAAAATGCTGTGAATGACTGAAATTTTCTTCCGTAGTATGTTAATTATTTATGCATCTATGTATGTTATTTCCAATGCATTTTATCTTACGTTCATGGGGCTATATTTACCGTATTGTTAGCATTATAGTTGCATCCTCTCGCCAGTAGAAGGGTGGGGACGTGACACATATGTTGTAATTTTTTTTCTTTCTCTTTCACTTTGTTTGCAATATTTATCACTTTTGTATGCAATCTATCCTTTTCTTCTAGTCATTTCTTCAACATCTCTACATTTTTATTTTTTTGCTTTGAGTGCTCATATTCCTTTTTTTTAATATCATCCTTCATCCACTTCAGCTCAGATTGAACTACACTTAATTTTCTCTTGACCTATTGTACCTCCTTCTCAAGCTCTTATGCCGTCAAATTTGTATCAGATGGAGTATACAAAATTGCTTATGCCACATGTTTCTCCCCCTGCAAAGCTTTAATTTGGGATTTCAAATCTTGTATCTCACTATCAGATCCCAAATGTAGTGCTTTTCCCTTCTCCAATATTTTTTGGTGAAGGTCTCTAATTTTGGCCTCCTTCTCCTCTATCTTCTTCTTCAATGCTGGATCCAATGAACCAAATGTAAACTCTACAACATGGATTATTGAAGAAAATTCATTCAAGGTCTTCTCTTGTTGTTGCAAGGACTTCTAAAACTATAGTAAGCTCTCCATAGTTACATCACCAAGTTTTGTACTACCAAAAAGTTTTGGTGTCCTGACCTTTTTACCCTTGACTTTGGATTCTTTTGGTGTGCTGACCTTTTTACCCTTGACTATTGATTCTTCTAGTGTGTAGACATTTTTACCCATGACTGTTGATTCTTCTGGTGTGTAGACCTGTATACCCTTAACTATTGATTATTTTCCTCTTCCATCTCTTTTAGCCTCGAGATCTGCTGAAATCCTTTCAATTCTCTTAGTTTTTAGCAAATCAATTTTTTTAATTGTTTATTCATTTTTTCCAATCTTGTTTCATATTCTACGGTCTCATTTTGTTGTTTAATGATTATTTCTCTCATTTTATTTTCAAACTCAACCTTCAAACCAACAATAAATTTTTATTTCCGCTTCAATTCTTGTTGAAGTTATGCTTCCTTGCCAAATACAGTCTTCAGTGGTGGGATGTTAAAAAATTCAGGCCTATTTTCAGCTCATTTTCAAGTCTCTGTATAGTTTCATTGTCTTTTTTCTTTTCATCCTGAAACATGTCTTTCAGTATGTCAAGGTCAGAAATCGATCCTTCTAGAACTACGCTAAATTTAGAACATTTATCCTTCTGGCCAATTATTTTTTCAGTTTCCACAATTTGTTTCTCTAAACCTGTAACATGATGTACCAAATAAAGAATTTGGACATCCTTAGTTCTACACAATTCATCGCTAGGTGTAAAGGAATCGTCCCACAAGGTAGATTGTTCTTTTAAATGTACCATTTTATCAAATAAGGAAAAAACAAATCTACCATCAAAAGAATATTTGGCATGAATTAGGTATTCATCACTAGTCGGTGAATGGTCCATATAATTGTTCACAATTTCCTCCCATTGATATGCATTTTCATTTGCATGCATTCCAGCCAAAGTTTTGACAGCAACATCTTCTTCAGGGAAATGTGAGGGCATGTTGTTTCCCACAAATTCCATATTATCCTCGAAAGGTTATCCATTTACTGTTGATGTAGTGATAGTAGAAAATCCTTCTACATTGTTCTTTTAAGATGATTGAGGCAATTCCTCATTTTTTTTGTTGTTCTTTAGGATTCCTAATGTATGTTCTAATAGAATTTGACCCTATAACACTAGGTCAACATAAAGTAATAATTTTTTGCATTGTTCCGATGTAACTAAACTTGACCCTATTTATTTTACTGTCTTGCAATGTAGATTACGATTTCCTAGCCAATAGATGAGGGACATTTATGGCCATGTATTCAACCCAGTGTATGGCCAGCTTCATGCAATCACTTGAAATATCATGCCACTTGTGGTGATTCACAATGGTCCTAAGGATAATCTGAATTGGGGGTTTGTATATTCCTTAAGGAACATATTCCATTTTTAGACCATTCCTGGGAACAACAACCCATTTCCCACAAATTTTGCTGGCCATCTGAATCTTTTCTAGCTTGGGGTTTTTCCATGATTTTAACATTTCCCCCTCTTTTCATGGACTTTTGGTTGCTCTAGAAACCAAATCGGGGTCTAGGTGAACCCTCTTCCCAAAAATTTGCAATTCCATAGCCCCATGATAATAACTATAGATGGCATCATCTATCTCGTCATTTTGGAAATTAAAATTACCAAAAATAAACCTCTCAACTGCTGCTCTTAAAAGGATATTTAACATACCAATTTCCCATATGCTTGTATCAATCCATTCATCAACAATATCTTGGAATTTTTTCACCATGAACCATTCAACCTGGGAACCCTGCGCTTCTCCTAATGTCGTGGTATAGAAGGCCCCTGTGTTTTTTGCCATGGTGCAAGACGCCCCTTGTTTCATATGTTTCCATAGTACGCGACGACCCAATTTCAATTGCGGTCATGGTTGGTTTGGTATGCACTCTGAAGAATGCACACTAAGGAGTGAAAGCTTAGGAATACACGCTAAGAAATGCACGCTGAGGAATGCACTCAAATGAGTTTTATTTAATTGATTTCACGTATATTGTTTTCTTCTCAAATTCAAGTATATTGGGTTATGATGTCAATGTCCCTATATCATATGAAATAAATATTTTTCATAAAATACATAAACTTATCCTGGCCTCACTTGAGTTAAGAAATCAGCTTACTATTATTGTTATTTATTGCATATGAATTTGTTTCTGAATGCAAGCTTATTCCTTTAAATATTTAATTTTGTCCATTTTGTTATTCTTGCTACAATGTGGAAAATAAATTACATTAATGTTAAATATGATCGAAAGTGATCATTGGAACTTCTAATTACATCATATAGAAAACCGTAATGGATTTCCTTAAGCAACTCCATTCTATTGACATTAAAATCCAAAGTATATAGATAGAAGATATTATTGACTCATATAGTTGTCAGAAAATGAAGTTATCAAAACCCCCGATCAATCACTATAAAGCTCCTGAAACCTATCTGACTTATCATCTAGAGAAAAGGTTATAGCCATGAAGGTACCCTTTTTAATCCTCGTTCATAGTTGTTTTATAGATATTGAAAGAGAATTTGTATGTGATTCTCTCCCATGTGATCTTGTGGGGATGAAGTCCAAGCTTATGAGTCAGTACATTGACTTTGTTGCTGATAGATTGTTGGCGAGTATGCTCCAAGGTCTTATATTTTGTACTAATCTAAATCATTGCATTCTTATGATTCATCATATTGATTCAGTAGTGCTATTATGGGTTTGGTTGGGGATTGATTTGCAAATTATTTTTTTGATCCATTCAGGTTGCCTTGTGTTGTTCTAAAGTTTATCATGTGCTGTAGATTTGTATTTTGCGAAGGGAAAAAAATACAAATGTAGGGGTTAGACACCCAATGGGTAGAGGCCAATAAGGATAATCCATCAAGACCCCTTTCACTTCTGTATCTTCTTTCTCTCTCCTCAACGGGCATTTTTTGGGGTACTGAAAATATGGCTGAGAGGAATTTTTGGTAGATTGATATCTTCTTCTTAAAATACTTTTTGGTCAGACTAATGATATGGTTCGATGAACCATACAACACTCTATAGATCCACACTCTCAGGATATTTTTATCATCATCCTATGAGCTATGGCAAGCATTTCCCTAAGTCTAGTTAGGAATATTTTACCAATAATTCCATACTCACACCTTTTTTTATCTTCTCCTAGGCTTGGTCTAATTTCCCTAAACCACAGTTGGGGCAGGTCCATAAATTATTCTTCATGATCTCTTTTGACAAACTGAGACCATGGTTGAGTAGAGAAAACAACAACCTACAATATCCCCATTTTCTCTAGGCATTTTCTTCAACACACAATTTGTGGTGGGCATCCTCTTAAGGCTACTTGGACCAAGTTTCCCATACTTAGACAATTTCCTTATTTTCACTAATTTGTCGTATTTCTCTAGAATGATGTCATAATGCAACAATGATTTCATCTTCATGCCACATCATCATATGTTAAGCCCTTAATGATGAAACATTACACCATATAGTGTGGCACATTACCCCCTATATTGTGGTGCATTACATATTATCTATGTAGGCTTGGGTCTATTAGTGGGTTTATTAGTTGTTATTGTACACTTTTATCTCCTATATATAGGAAGGAGATCTTCTCATTTTTTGCATGATATCATCTTATCTTGTCTTGTACATTGTGTAAGGAGGATCCTCCCTCTAAGAGGATTGATATTTATCTCTGCTATTCATTTTTTAGGCATGGATTACTCTCATATTTTCTATTTCTGCTCTTTTTATGCTATATATGGGATTTGGTTGCATAAAATTTGGTATCAGAGCTCTTTCCTCTGGACTGGATTCTCCAAAACGATTCATCTTGGAACATTCGCTAAATTTTTTTTCTACAAGGAATCAAATATCAAGGGTAAAAACTCACTTCCAAAACAGGTCGAACTACCTCCAGTAAAAAATTCAAATCCTGAGCCATTACAATTTCGAAGATAATTGCGTAGGAATATAGGGTTTTTTATTACTCCTACAACTAGTCTAAAATAGTTCTTCTTGGGAAAAAGGTCATATATGAAGAATATGAGATCCAAATGGAGTGAGACTAGTGGCATCTGAAAGAAGACAAACTAGAGTATTTGTGGAATAATTTTCTGATAAAGAAACAAAACAGTTGACACATGGTATATAGTACAAGTTCGCTCTTCTAGATAGGATTAAAAATAAGAAGCTTTGGTATATTTGCAATAACTATTTTTGGCTCATCCAAATTAGTTCAGACCAGTGGAATTGGAAAGAGGATAGATCAAGGTACTACAGACCAAATTTTCAAACTTAGAGGTGTTTCAATTCAAATTTTACCGCAGTTACAAGTCGGACCTAAAATAGTCTCCCAATTAGGGATTGAAAAAGCTACGTCATTTTGCATTTGAATAGATTTTAGTAGACGAGTATATTTGTGGTAACCCCTAGGGTGCCATATTGTTCAAAATTCCACCAAAAGGAAGTGGAAAGATAAACACTCCACTCAAACCCCCAGAGGATTCATCCTCGAAATATGAGGAAGTGGAATACATTTCTTTTAGAGTGTCCAAGTTGGAAAATGTGATTAAAGGAAATGTGAAAATTGATGACTTTGCTAAATTGGAAAAGAAGATGTACTAAATGGGATCTCAAAGGGATGGCTAGTAAAGAAGATATCAAAGGGATGGCTATTAAAGAAGATCTTCAATACTTGAAGGAGTTTATCAAGGATATCAAACATAACTTTATTCCTCAATTTTCTACTCAACAAGAGAATAAGGAGGAACAAGATGACTTATTCAAGTCACGTCTGGAGAAAATTGAAAAACAATTAGAGAGTAGAAATTTGGAGTCCTCAAAAGTTGATGATTTACTACAACATCACAGGTTCAATTTAGGTCCAAGTAACTACTTTATCCCCAATATTGACATGCGAAAGTTTGATGGAAAGGATCCAATCATGTGGATTTTTCAAATGGAGCAATTCTTTGTTCTACACCAGGTGCCCACTATGCAAAAGGTAACTATTGCATCCTTGTATTTAGAACCTGATTGGTTTGTATGGTACCAATGGCTTTGTGACCATAAAAATGAGTCTATTATCTCTTGTTCTATATTCACCGAATAATTTATTGCACATTATGGGGATATAAATAGAAACACCTTCTTCAGTCAGTTGGTAAATCTCAAGAAAAAGGTTCAGTTATATATCACATCAAGCAATTTCTGCAGCTAAGTCTTGGAGTGAAGAATATTTCAGAAGATCATTTGTTAGATCTCTTATTGGAACCTTGAAAGGTAACATTCAACATGAGGTGTGTCTCTTTGAACCATCATTGATAGAGAAGGCTTTCATGATGGCAAGGAAGGTTGAAAATAAAAATATGGAATTGACTACGAAAGACCCTCACTAACACATATAGAGAAAATAATGTTCCTTCTTCCAAAGCACCACAAAGGTTGACACCCCAACAAATAGATGAAAGAAGAGCAAAAGGATTATGATTTAATTGTGACAACAAGTATAGTAAGGGACATAAGTGCAACGATAAGAAATTATTCTACATATATTGTGAAGAGGAAGAACGAAAAGAAGAGGAAGCATCTCAAGAAGAGGTGACTTCAGAAGAAATTGAAGAGGCTACTTCAAAATAAATTACTCCCACCATATCTTATCATGCATTGGCTAGAATTAACACTCGTCAAACTCTCAAAATAGAAGGATACATCAAAAAGAAGAAGGTAATAGTGTTTATTGATTCTCGTAGTACTCATAATTTCATTCATTGTAAATTATCCAAAGTTCTTAATTTCTTTGTTTATCTAGCATAGAAATTTCAAGTAATGATTGCAGATGGAGGAACTATAAATTGCCAAGGGAAATGTCATAATATCAATATAACTATGGGGGAATATGTATTGAATAGTCCAATTATTTCTATCCCAATGGGTGGTGTCGATGTTGTCTTGGGTGTCCAATGGTTACAATCATTGGGAACAATGGATTTTCATTTTCAAAAACTTTTCATGAAATTTTCATGGGAAGGTAAAGAATATGAGTTAAATGGTACCACAGGAAAACCAAGCAAGGTGATAAGATCTAATGGTATGACAAAGTTGCTAAAAATGGGACATCAAGGTATAGTTGCAGAATTATGCTCATTATATGTTCGAACCTCAAAATTCCCTATCTCCCCAGATCTCCAATGGGTCATTAATAAGAATTCCAAGGTATTTGAAGATTTTCCCAAAGGTCTTCCACCTATTTGTGTCTTTGATCATGCCATCCACTTAATTACAGGAAGTGTTCCTCCTAACATTAGACCTTACTGATGTCCCTATAGCCAAAAGAGTGAAATTGAATGTATGGTGAATGAAATGTTAGAGGTTGGCATAATTAGACCTAGCCAAAGTTCTTACTCTACACAAGTGGTAATGGTACGCAAGCCATATGGATCATGGAGTATGTGTCCTGATTATAGAGAGATCAATAAGAACACCATTAAAGATAATTTTCCCATTCCCGTCATTGATGAATTATTAGACGAATTACATGGAGCAGTTGTCTTCACAAAGTTGGATCTTTGTTATGGGTATCATCAGATTTGAATGAAGGATGAAGACATCCCAAAAAAGCATTCAGAACTCATGAAGGTCACTATGAATTTTTGGTCATGCCATTTGGTCTAACAAATGCACCTTCCACATTTCAAATTTTAATGAATTCTATTTTCAATCCTTTCCTTAGAAAATTTATGTTGGTATTCTTTGATGATATACTAATCTATTGCAAGTCTTGGGAAGAACATGTTCAACATGTTGATAGGGTACTACAACTACTAACAAAGAATGAACTGTATGCAAAACCCTCAAAATGTTTCTTTGGGATTAAGGAGTTAGAGTATTTGATTCATATTGTATCTGATGAAGGTGTCAAGGTAGAACCTAAAAATTTTAAAGCAATGATGGACTGGCTGATTCCAAAAACCCTAAATAATATTTGAGGAATATTAGGTGTGATAGGGTACTATCACAAGTTTTTTAGAAACTATGGAATAATAGTAGCTCCTCTAACATCGTTACTGAAGAAAGATGCATTTTCTTAGACTCTAGAGGCAAATCAAGCCTTCCAACAACTCAAATAGGACATGTTTAAAGCTATTTTTTTGGCGACACCAGACTTCAAAAAAACCTTATTGTGGAAGGTGATGCTTCAAGAAATGGAATTGGAGTTGTACTAATGCAAGAAGGACACCCTATTCTTTCACAAGTCATCCAATCAAGGGAAAGAACTTTAAAAAACCCATTTATGAGAAGGAAATGTTGCAATAACTACATGCCTTGAAGCAATGGAACCCCTACCTTATAAGGATAAATTTCAAGGTTAAAACTGATGATGATAGCCTTAAATACTTCTTGGAACAAAGGTTATCTTCAAAAGAGAAACAAAAATGGGTAACAAAAATGTTGGGATATGACTTTGAAATCATCTACAAAAAGGGGAAGAAAAATATTGTCACAAATGCACTCTCCAGGAAAGATGAGGATGTTGAAGCTTTACTCTATGCTATTTCGATCATCCAAAAAGATTGGATAGTAGAAGCTACGAACGAATGGACAAATGACTAAAAAATATGGACATTTATTCAAGAGTTGCAGTAGGATCCCAGTGCCTCTAATACATTTAGGTGGAAATGTGACTTGCTATGGTACAAGGATCGCTTATATCTTTGTTACAGAGAGAAATAATTCTGTTACGGAGAGAAATTCCTATGGCTTGGGGTACCACAACAGACAGCTAGACTCCAAAAATCAATATTTCCCAATATGTAATAGAAATAAAAACATCTAACACTAAAGGATCGAACCTCGTACCTTATTCCGGACGGTTGAAGTAGATCCCCGTTGAGCTTTCCAATCTTCAGCTTGAATTGTTATAACACGTCCTCAACAACAAGTAAATAATACAAGCATACTATATTCCATGGTGTTAGATCTATTCTAGTATATATAATCAATAATGTAAAAGCATTTGACATATTCCAATGGATACAATATTCATTCAAATATACATTACTGGACAGGAAAAGATATTTCTATTAATATGAATAAGAGATTACAAGTGACAACCTATGATGGCACGTCTGCGAACTGGAGAAACTGAATCCCCCACTTGGGCCTCCACCACCTCAATCCTCCATCACTTCGATAGCAAGCTTACTAGCAAAAGGAAAGCTTGGGAAGAACACAACAGTGCTCCAAGGGACAAAGGGATGCAGACTCAAGCAAAAGTTCTGGCAACAATGGACTATAGTTTTGTTACTCTCAATTCTCTCTTATGCTTTCAATGTACCAAGGGGTTCCTTACATAGCTTTTCAAAGGGATATTGAAAGGTCGAATCCGTGCGATCTCAAGGCATATGGAAGGCCAAGAGTCATATGAGTCAGATCCAAGTCAAGGAAAACTCCAAAAGGATTTGGATTATGCACACATCCCGATGTACGTGACTATAGGGGGAATATCCGCGTATGTACGCAGCTATCGGGGAAAAATCCACGTATATCACTTTTCTTATGTTTTTAGGGATGATCAAGGATACATCAAAAGACAAAAAGTGGTCCATAGGGGCTAATGAGTCTGCAGCAGGACAGGGGAAGGCCATACAATGTGTGATTCACCTAGTGTGGTGAAATCCGCTATAACAGATGCCCCCTAATGTATGAGATCAGAGGGGTTATGCGATGGCCGAAATACATTATAATACCATCCCAGAAATGAAGTGATGAAAGTACCCAAATGGAAGACCAGCCACCCAATCAGCATAGTACCATAATACAACTCTGCATATAATCTGCAAATACATATAGCAGTCCCGGATACATAAGAGTACAATTGCCATGAATAGGCATGAAACATGATAACACATATGTGGTCATCGCCACGTACAATATACATAGATCAGAATCTCCATGATGAAGATATACAGAGGACCATGATCTCCACAAAGGCTGAAGATATACAATAGATCAAGATCTCCATAGTGGCTGGAAATGTCTGACATATATTGGAACAAGTCACGAGAGCTGAAATCTCATGAACACTGGCACGATCAAGGAGGTAGCATATAAGAGATGCCACCAATCTGGAAGGTCTTCTACACAAACCACTACGAGTACATGTCCTACTATGCGAATAGAGGTGTCGAGGTCGAACATAGTAGTCCATCGTCTGATTACCGGTCATTGATGTATACTATTAACAGACGCGAGATCACCCACCGATAATGAAAATGGGAATCAAGGTACTAGAGCGCAAACTAAAAAGTGTGAATAAATGTGTTGAGGTCGAACACTTGAGAGAATCCATCGATCAGGTGACATTAATGTATTCCCAAAACTGTCGATGGCGAGAGAACCTGCCACTAATGACTGCAAGTCTCAAGGCACTCAAAATGACTCTAGACTCCAATCCTAGAATAAATGATCTGAATTCGATGGGATGAAATCCGCTGGAAGGAGGGAATTAAGGCATCCCCCATCATCCAACACGAGGTACTCATAAGGTGCATGAACCAGTAATTGTACCGGGAATGGCCGACATGCAAAGTCAATATAACTAAGGAATGGCCGACTCAGGTTTCAACTTCCTTCGAACAAGAGCATAACGACGTATGGTGACTGAATAAAGGCAGCATAGACTCGATATACAAACTGGGACATCTCTATGACGCAGGAGGCATCAATAGAGGCTCCATAGGGATTGGAAGCATAACCAGTCAGTGGAGTTAAACTCAGATAAATGAGTACAGCTCCTAAAGTCAAACTATAACCCAACCAACGGATGCGATATAAAGTGCTCTGTTCGAAGGCGACACGACTCGACAGCTGCCAAAGATAATATATTTTCTTGTCCGGCTTTTTGGTTTTTTTATTTTTTTGGACTTTTTCCGTTATTTGAAAAGCTTGAAAAAAGAATAAACTAGCTTTATAGTTACAAACTAGGAGGAGACGAGTGTCATAAGGGAAAACAAACTAGTTCCAAGCAGTGGAACATACCTATGCTCAATGCAAGGATACATGTGTAGGATATCGACACTCTGGGGAAAATCCCCTCCCTGTGAAAAGGGAAGATCAAGCTGTGAAGGATATACAAAATGGCTCTGCATGGCTAGACATGAGACAAGCTCGGGCTACATGGCTGAAACGCAATGTCAGGGGGGCCAGCATAAAGCTCAATAAGACAGGCAAAGCTCATGATAATGCATCCACAACTTGATACAAGGGAGTCCGGAGGGAACATGGCCAGCATAAGATCAAGAGGAGTATGAGGCTCTTGCGAAATGTCATGGCAATACTATACAACGGACTCCCGGACCTAAGAGAGGACTCACGGCATGGGTACCAAATGCAAAGGGGAGCTAACTAGGGAACCCATGCATAGGAAAGCTCTACCATTCACATAGTACCACTTCTAACAGCAGCATGAAGGTTCCGTGATACCATGGAATGGGTTCGTACCTAAGGTTAAGATGGAACGGTCATAAGGCAATGCATAAGTGCAAGCGGATGTGAAATCCTAACCTATATGCCAGTTTAGACATAATACCTATGATAGGCACGAACGGGTCGAAACCTCGGAGAGAGTGTACAAAAACTGGATCCTACATGACAACCATATTAATCCAGAAACACTAAATAGTCAATAAAGAATCCAAACTATAGGAAATAGGGAGGAATGATCATGACAAACGCACCCAAAGGAAACAATGCAGTGAACAATGGGACATAAAAAAGAAAGTAAGGTGTAGACCCAACGTTCACACATCCACCACCACCCCCATGAGGGTGACCACTAGTGCAAAGACCGAGCGAAGGGAATAAAAATCCTCCACAAATGGAGTAGAGGACCATTCCCAAATCTATGGGTACGGAAAGGGATGTGATGCCCCCAAGTCTAACACCAGGGTCTGTACTAGGACTAAGGACAGGTGATAGAATACCAGGCATGCCGAAAATAAAAGGACCCAAACTCAAGAGAGCATAAATATACTCAAGTAACCACGATCCCAAGGGCCAACTAGCGCACAAAGAGCACACTCCTAAGAAAATCTACAGCCAAAATACAAGCAAACCAAGGGGAGGATATGTGAGCTCTCGAATGTAGCAGGTATGTCTCGCCTAGGATAGGCTCAAAACTTCCATACACTACAAGCGGAGGTATGTAACCAATTATAGTGGCCCTCAGCTTCAACGCATAAAGCGACTGTGCTATCCGACCTCTACCTAGCCGGGACACATGTAGAATAACCTCTACAAGTACCCCCTCGATATCCTAGGTAAGGTCACTAAGGTCACCTCAATATAATCAAAGCTCAGGCAGACATTCATAGGTAGGATTGACCGTATGGGTAGGGTAGCAAAGCCCGAAACTCTCGAAAGAGCCCCCAGATACGAATACAATCCTGGCTATATTGCCGGTGCTACACAGTTATCGATCAGGGGTCATCCCAATCAACAACCGCTCACACTGCCTCGTGCTTAAATCCCTTTTGAGAGGAGGATCTTGAGAACAATGGTTATACCAAGTATTTCACACACTCCCTGGACAGACACCTAGTTGTTGTTGTTTAGTGATCTTGGAGAATTGACTTACAATGAACTATTCCAAGATCCTAAAACCTAAGCTTGTTGGTGCACCCTAGAAAAGAAAAGAGTGTAACTCATTTTAATTAGCGTTGATTTTAATTGGCTGTAATTACTCAAAGGGAAATGGTCGTGCAACTAATAACATTATGACTCATCAGTGAAATAAATATGCTCACCATAACAAACAATGCTAAGTACAATCTTTGTCAAATGAAAAATAGGGTATGCCACCACATGAGATGCATATATATTCCTTTCTGAATGCCAATGCAATCATTCCTATATGAAATCCTAATAACAACTCTCATCCAAGCAATCCAATGCAAGTACCTCCTCAAATCCATATCTAAGATGCAACTAAGAGTGCAACTACTTTGTATTTTTCAATATAAAAGAATGAAAAATGCAATAAAATTCATCTAAAACTCTTAGTCTTTGCAGCAAGTATAAAAGACAAGCCCATCAAGACACCAAGACCAAAAGAGTAATGCACTAATGGAAAAACAAAAAGGATAAATGACTAAGACTATTTTCAAAGAAAAAATCAATGAAAAAGCGGTCTCTGGTCACAAAAGAAGCATCCAATAGACAACATCAGACCCAAGGAATACCCAACCACACTCACAACCCACCCAGCAACTTCCCACAACATCAGACTCACCAAAAGGGAGGATGTACACGACTGTATAAATAATAGTTGCGTATGTACGTGAATTTTGGCCAAAAATCCGCGTATGTACGCGACTTTTGGTCAAAACACCGCGTATACAGAGAAGGCAGTGGTAAAAAGCAGGTCAAGGCCAAACCAATAAAGGGGAGTGTCAATGGACAAACATACTATAAAATGCGACACAGAAACAGAGAGAAACCAAGAGCAAATCAATAATATCAAGCCCATTGTGCCCCCAACCCCAAATAAAAACAAGGCACATCCCCAGCAGAGTCACCAATTCTGTTACAGAGAGAAATTCCTATGGCTTGGGGTACCACAACAGAGAGCTAGACTCCAGAAATCAATCTTTCCCAATATGCAATAGAAATAAAAACATCTAACACTAAAGGATCGAACCTCGTACCTTATTCCGGACGGTTGAAGTAGATCCCCATTGAGCTTTCCAATCTTCATCTTGAATTGTTATAACACGTCCTCAACAACAAGTAAAAAATACAAGCATACTATATTCCATGGTGTTAGATCTATTCTAGCATATATAATCAATAATGTAAAAGCATTTGACATATTCCAATGGATACAATATTCATTCAAATATACATTACTGGACAGGAAAATATATTTCTATTAATATGAATCAGAGATTACAAGTGACAACCTCTGACGGCACGTCTGCGAACCATAGAAACTGAATCCCCCACTTGGGCCTCCACCACCTCAATCCTCCATCACTTCGATAGCAAGCTTACTAGAAAAAGGCAAGCTTGGGAAGAACACAACAATGCTCCAAGGGACAAAGGGATGCAGACTCAAGCATAAGTTCTGGCAACAATGGACTATAGTTTTGTTACTCTCAATTCTCTCTTATGCTTTTAATGTACCAAGGGGTTCCTTATATAGCTTTTCAAAGGGATATTGAAAGGTCGAATCCGTGCGATCTCAAGGCATATGGAAGGCCAGGAGTCATATGAGTCGGATCCAAGTCAAGGAAAACTCCAAAAGGATTTGGATTATGCACACATCCCGATGTACGCGACTATAGGGGGAATATCCACGTATGTACGTGGCTATCGGGGAAAAATCCTTGTATATCACTTTTCTTATGTTTTTAGGGATGATCAAGGATACATCAAAAGACAAAAAGTGGTCCATAGGGGCTAATGATTCTGCAGCGGGATAGGGGAAGGCCATACAATGTGTGATTCACCTAGTGTGGTGAAATCTGCTATAACAATCTTGGTAATAGTTCCTAGCTCAAGAAAAAGGTACTTTCTGAATTCCACTCTTCACCGATAGAAGGGAACTCGGGTTTCTTAAAATCCTACCACAAGGTAAAGAAAGATTTTTTTGGTATGGCCTTAAAACTAATGTTCAAAAATTTGTGGCAGAATGTTTGGTTCACCAACAAAATAAAGTGGAAACAATTAAGACTCCTGGTCTCCTACAACCACTTTTCATTCCAAGCCACAGGTGGATAGAGGTCTTAATGGATTTTATCACATGTTTACCAAAGTATGAAGGAAAGAGTGTCATCATGATGGTTGTCGATAGACTTACTAAATATTCACACTTCTGTGCACTATCTCACCCCTTTAAAGAAATCGCAGTCACAAATTCTTTTATGGAGACTGTACAAAAACTACATGGTACTCCAAATATTATAGTAAGTGACAGGGATCCCATTTTCACTGGAAATTTTTGGACCAATTTGTTTTCTTATTTGGGTACTCAACTGGCTCATAGCTAATCTTATCACCCTCAATATGATGGACAAACATAGATAGTAAACAAATGTTTGGAAAAGTATCTTTGATGTTTTGCAACAGATAAACAAATAGAATGGGTCAAGTGGTTACCCTTGGTAGAATGGTGTTATAATACTTCCTTCCATACATCATCAAAAATGACACCATTTATGGAACTGTATGGCTACCATCCACCATCCATCACATATTCACTAAGAGAATCTAAGGTTTAAGCAGTGAAAGACCACATGGAGCATCAATAAAAATTTCTTCAACTCTTCAAAGACAACTTGAATCTAGCACAAAATCGAATGAAACAACAAGAAGATCAAAACTATAGTGAACAGAGCTTTGATGTTGGGGATTGGGTGTTTTTAAGAATACAACCATATAAACAGATGTCCCTGAAGAACACCAAGAATGATAATAAATTATCACCTAAATACTACGGTCCCTACAAGGTGTTACAAAAGATTGGTAGAATGGCCTACAAATTGGAACTGCCTACCTCTTCACGAGTCCATCCAGTTTTCCATGTTTCCTGTTTAAAGAAGGTTATAGGTGACAAGATACCAGTTCAAACGATGTTACCAGAACTTTATGAGGAAGGAAAAATCATTTTGGAGCCTGAATAAATTACTGAAATACGAACTAGACAACTTTGAAATCGATCAATTTTATAGTATCTCATTAAATGGAAGAACTTACTCATAGGAGATTCAACATGGGAAGATGAGTCCTTTATACATCTTCATCTTGAACTACTTCAGCATTGAGGAAAACACATTTTGAAGGGGAGGGGCATGTTAAGCCCTTAACAATGACACATTACAACATTTAGTGTGGCACGTTACCCCCTATATTGTGGTGCATTACATATTATCTATGTAGTATTGGGTCTATTAGTGGGTTTATTAGTTGTTATTGTACACTTTATCCCCTATATAGGAAGGAGATATTCTCATTTTGGGATGATATCATCTTATATTTTCTTGTACATTGTATAAGGAGGTTCCTCCCTCAAAGAGGATTGATATTTATCTCCGTTATTCATCGTTTAAGCATGGATTACTCTCTTATTATCTATTTCTACTCTTTTTATGCTATATCTAGGATTTGGTTCCATAACATCATCTATGCCATCCCATGCTATGCCAGAATCATCCTTAGTGCAGGAATCAACCTTAATGCAAGAATCACTTAGCCCCTTTACAACACTTAGCCATTTTTCTTTTGTCTTTAGTATGCAAAATAACATGTTTATTCTATTTTGGCAGGATGATATTTTCCTTATTGTTGCCGCCTTTCACACACCTAGGGAGGGACGTGGTAGAAATATTCAAGCCACTCGGTGTGTCCTTAGGGGAAATTATCGAGTCAAGGCTGTCACCTTGTTCTTTAATCCTCCATTTAGGCTCAACTCCTAACGAAGCCAAGGGGGGTAGACCCTATTAAGTTGCTAAGGAAAAATTATTTAGTATGATGATGGTATTAAAGAATAAGTTTTTTAGGAGCTTTGATTTAACAATTGTAAAAAACAAATAACATGATGAGATAATGAAAAGTAAGCATGAAAATGACACCCAATCACATATAGATTGAAAGAAATAAATAGTTGAACAGTGCCTTGAAAATGGAGTCGAAAAATAATTAAGAGTGCTTGCAAGTGCTGGAATGAATGTTGTGCAATTGTATCTTGGTTATTTTTAAATTAATGTGAAAATATGAGTAAATTAACTTAGGTGAGGGAACTCTAGATATACCCAGGGGGTACTTGGAGTATGTCCAAAAATAAACCGTCACGACTACCCGCAAGGAATATGTGGTCTGAATGGATTCTCTGAGACTATTGTTCATAATGCACCCAAAGGTGTAACAAATATGAGTGCCCCGAGGTCACTTTTTAGGAGTTCCCGCTTCCTTTGGGTATTTTTCCACTGTAACGGTTTGATCGAGGTGTTGGATTTCTCCTGAGGTGGTTAATTTGGGGAGAGTAAATCCTAATTATTCTAGTCACTCGTGTTTCTTTTGATGCATCTTGACTGATTGGATGAAACACAACCAAGTGCAGAGCATACACACCGGAGTCTTGTCAATTTTAGTAATTTTTAAGAGTGTGTTCTTGTTAAAAAAGAAGACCCACCAAGAATCTCTTTCGGTCCAAGTGGACCTCAATCAAGAAATCAAGGAGGGGTTAATTTTATTTCTTGCATGTGACAAATAACAATGAAAATGGAATCAGAGATACACATCACCGGTTTTCAAATTAGTCCTACCACGCATCTCTTTCCCCTTACGGGTCAATCGGGAAGTCAGAAGTAAGTAGTATGATTAATTTTGAATTGAAAATATGGAATAATGCAAAATGTTATCAAAGTATACAATCCTGCATGTCAAGGCTAAACTAGAACATAAAAAAGAGAAAAATGCAAAAAAAGTGAAGCGGACGTGGATCCCTGCTGGGGGGATGGGGAGCGGGTTCGAAAGAGCCTACTTGAAATTATTCATTTTTTATTATTATTAGTTACAATATCAGAAAACTGAATTATGCACTTTGTTCCTTGTTATTGGGGATCCAAATGCTTAAAAAATCTTGTAACAAGATGAAATAAAATCACAGTGGTGGGGGAAGCCTCATGGAAGCTCTGGTTCGCCCAAGAGTCGAAAAACGGGCAGAGTATCCTTATATTTTTTGTTAAACCTGCTAAGAAACAGAGATAAATTAAAATAAAATGTGCCCAAAAACACTTTGAAATTGTTTTGGGTCACCACACAGATTATAAAAAAAAAAGAAAGTAAAATTTGTCAAGAAAAGGGCTAATCTAGTTTTTTAGAAAGGAACCAAGGAAAGCAAGCTTTCCTTGGGATATTGCCTTTCTGTTTGGGAAGCCAATGAGCTATGCACTTTTCTTGCAGAATATGAAACTTCAAAGAACAGCAAGGGAAACTACCTTATTAGCAAGCTACAAATTTCCTTTATAATGCTTGCAAAAAAGAGGGCAATTTCAGCTAGATCTCTTCAAATATAACTTTATATGCAAAAAGGAAATGAGATCTAAACTTAAGAAAGGATCTTACTAACTAGATCTATATGTGATTTTCTTAATGAGATAGATCTAAGCAATAAGATTCTTTAGTAGTAACCAATTTGAAGAAAATTTAAGATTTTGAAGGAGGAAGAGGAAAAGAGAAGTGCTTGTTGCTGAAGCAGATCTGCAAAATAAACTTGTTAGTGAAGCACCGAGGGGCACAATATTCACATTCTTTGTTGGAAAACTAGTGGAATCAAACTTGAACCACAACTCTTCCAATCACGGCAAACCTGTAAGCTAAACAAAATATCCTACAAACAAAACCATTAAATCTGAAGAGACATATGAGAAGTAGATGGTATAGCATGAAAATAATCTTATTTATCATGCAAATATTAGCTCATTCAAACATATGTAGAAAAATATGAGTAAGTAAGCTTACTTACAATGATATATTCCTATGATTCCAATAATAATTCAGTAAGATGTTGGGGCGTGCACCCTAACGGTCCTTAAGGTGGGTAACTCCGCGTGTTTTGTGGGAGTTTTGTAAGCAGAGTTACGACTCAAAACAGTTTTAGGGATGTCGGGGTTGAGCCAAAGTCTTCTGTTGTAATAAACCCATGTTTAAAAGTCCAAGGTTTAGGGTTCGGGGTGCCCATGGTTTTGTAATAGTGCAATGTATAAATAGGCACTCTTGTAAAGAAGTTAGGTTAGGCTTTTTGAGGTAAAAGGAATTGATGCGAAGCTAAGGCTATTTTTGGTAAGAGAAGGTTAAGTCCCAGTTGTGTGTGTGGATGACCTCTACAGCTATGTGCACAGAGGGTTTGTAAGTGATTAAGAAGATCTACAGCTGTATGCGCAGAGGCTTGTAGCTGTGTGCGCGGCTTTAAGGATTTGAAGGGATCTGCAACTGAGTGCGTAGATCAGAACTGTGATTTTGTAAAGAAGTTGAATAAAACGTAGTTCTGTGGACGTAGCCCTTACACTGGGGGTGAACCATGTTATATCTGGTGTTGTGGTTCTCTGTGTATTTTTGTTATGTTCTTTTATGCATTGATAAATATATATATCTGATAAGTAAGATCGCTGCTAAAATAAGATCTTCGCTGTGAATTCCCAATAAGGGTTAAGCAAGTCACTGTTCATTTATCTAACTGCAAAGATATATATGTGAATGCCGAAGCACTTTGTTAGTTGTTTATAAGTTAGTAAAGGCTAAAGGTACAGTAATATCCCTCTTCTGCCTGCAAAAACCTGATTCTACGGCACCCCATAGCTATTTCTGGTGAGACTGCAACCTGTTCGCAGGTTGTTGCCGAAAGGGCCAACACTATGGGTCTTTTGTTGGTGCGAAGTAAAAGGTATAAAACCCGGGTCTGCCCTATAGCCCAACAAATTGGTTTCGTTTCCAGTTGAACTCAGTATCTGCTTAAGAGGGGTTTACGTCGTACCTCGAGGGTGCTATTCTGGAGACCCTCTGCGAAGAAAATCGGTGATTGGCTTGATGAGACTTATCTGAAATTTGCTGAGCCAGAGAATAACGATCCGCGTCGTAGTGCAAATGAATTTTTACAAAGGTATGTTTTTGTGATGCTTACGAAATTTTCTTTGGTAATATCCACATAGAGTTGCCCTAGTGGTTATCCAGGTTAACATCGAGAAGGACGAACTTCCGAGGCGGTCAGTTCCCTGCTTGGACCCCCCTGCAAGAATTAATATATTGAGAAAGGTGAGCAACAAGATATCTCGAGCTATTGATTTCTGGAGGACGCGAACCCTTGAAGCATTTGTGACGGAGTTTTCCCTCGACATGAGTACTTCCTTTAGTAAAGCCGAGTGGAAGTTTTTCAAAGGACCAAGGGGTAATTTTTTGAATTCATTCAGTTTGAGAATTAAAATGCTACTAGATGAAAACGGTATATTGCTCATTGAATTAGACTGTTAGATTTAGTATTACTAACCTATGTTTGCAAGTGAAAATACCTTCGACGAGCAAAGTGGTTTGCTGCAAAGTGGAAAAAGGTACAAAAGAGATTTTGGATCCTATTCCCTAGGTCACCCTACTGAATCTTCCCCTGAAAATCCCACAGATTCAGAACCCGAAGAAACCCCTTTTGTTGCAAAACCTTCGGTAACCCCGCAGCGCAGACCAGTTTTCCCTGAGAACCCATCTCAGTCCAAAAGTCACACTAGCCCGAGTATTCCTGTCACAGGCTAGTCTACCCCAGTCATCCCCCCCCCCCCCCCCCC
>LPNX010733791.1:68251-131857 GCA_001517045.1 Pseudotsuga menziesii
TGAATTGAAAGAGATTCAGCAGAAGCAAGGAGAATCAATATGGGACTTTGATCAGAGATTCAAAGTTCTACTAGACCAAGTTAGTTTCACTATTGGACATGCGCAGCACAAGGAATGGTTCATTGCAGTGTTGCTGCCGCATATCAGAACTTCACTCATGCAACAGAAGGTTGCGGACCAGCAAGAGGCTTTGGAAATCGCGATGAAGCTGGAAACTGCCCATGTTGGACATAACTCTGGTATTGCTCAAATCCAAGCGCAGTTGGCAGCGATGGCTTTAGAGCTCCGCGATATGAAGAAAGGAAAAACCGGTCGCAAAGAGGTTTGGTGTACACAATGTCGGATAGAAGGTCATGCCAAGGAACAGTGTCCTGTGGTAAAAAATTACCTGAATACTAGTGTGCCAAACCCGTTTAATCCACAAGTTCTATATTGTGAACTCTGTCGAACAACAGGTCAGCATCGACCTGAAGACTGCTATCTGCTACAGAGGTATGGGCAATTACCTAAGAACCTCTATTGTAAATTATGTAAGTCCATAGGACATAATGAAGAGGAGTGTCGCAGTTATGACCTCGTGAGAGAACGCACCTACGATGCCTATCGGGTACAAAATGAGGGCCAGAACAATGATGGCTATGGTTATCGTGGTGAAAATCAGGTAGAGGTGCTTTTGGAGAGCGTGGTCATGGTGGTAGGGCTGGTCGAGGACGAGGTCAGGTGGTGTGTTATAAATGTAACCAAGCCAGACATCTAGCTCGCGACTGTCGGAACCCAACTATGACATGCCGCTATTGCAGAGCAGTTGATCATATCATTGAACAATGCCCGCAGATGATAGCTAAGATTCGGGAACGAAACAGTGCCCCTACTCAGAATATTCAGATGATTTTCATCGAGCAAATATCGGCCCCAGCCATTAATGTTGTTACCCAGAGTGGAGCTACAACGCATAGACAGAATAAGGAGAAACATTCTGACGAGGCTTGGGTTCGTAAGGCCCCTGCGAAAGTCCCAGCATTTTATATCGAAAGAGAAAAAGAGACATTCATGGAAGCCAAGAGAGATTTTGCTGATCCTAGCACAGCAGTCGTACCTACGCAACCTCGTCAGCTGTAGTCGCAGCCGCAAGAAGCTTCGACGGATAAAGTAAGTACATTGTCCTCATTTTTATAGAGTTGTCTAAAGCTCTTAAGGAATCAGAATTCTTTAAGTGAGTTACAGAAAGTTATTGCTTCCTGTGAACCTTCGCAAAGTTCTGGTCAGACAAAACCTGTTCATAGAATTAGAAGAACTGGCAGGGAAATGCGATTGAATGCTTAGATAGGAGAGTATGATATGACTGATGTTATCTTGGACCTAGGATCAGAGTTAAATTTCTTAACTAAGAAAACCTGGGAACAAATGGGAAGACCTACCCTTGATTGGTCCCCTATACAGTTGAGATTAGCCAATCAGTAGAAGATTGTGCCCCTAGGACGGTTCCCTAATGTCCCAGTAGATATTGATGGAGTATGTACTATAGCAGACTTTGAAGTTATTGAGATCATTGATGATAGAAATCCCTATCCAGCCTTGTTAGGAATTGAATGGGCAATGGAAAATGCTGCAGTCATTAACCTTAAGAAGAGATAGATGACTTTCGAAGGGAAATATTTGAGAGTCATAATACCACTGGACCCCTCTCAAGGAGAAAGGTACACAGAACCACTCAGAGATGAAAATCAGTATGTCCTGGACCATATCTATAACATCACAGCTAAGGAAGAAGATTATGTTGATCCTACTGCAGAAGGTACCATGGATTGGCAGTGTGACAGCCCCTACATGACAGATTCAGATGATGGGCTAGAAAACTGGTAGAACAGACTTTATGAGCTGCATGGACATAGATGTGCCAGACTTACCAAATCTCTCAGATGGCTAGGTGCACAGGAAAGAGTCCCCCCTACTTTTGATGGCCTTTCAGGCCCAGAATAGTTTATTGCACAATTCTCAGACCAAATCCCAGATTCACATAAAATGGAGACTCTAGATTTAGCATTCAGAGCCACAGCAGCCAGATGGTGGAGCAGCCATAAGAAGTATATTCCTAGTTGGGAAGCTTGTCAGAAATCCCTTCGTCTGAGATTTGTGGATTAGCCCCTGGAGGTGCGAAACCAGTTTGATGGAAATAATAGCCCTAGGAGCATTTGGCGCAGTGCTACCAAGTGTGGAAGCAGGTACCTCAGGAAGAATGGGTACATTGATTTGTGCATACTCTGGAACCTACAGCAAATAATTGGTACGCGGTGGCTGAGCTTCGCCAGGATACTGTAAGTTGGAATTTTCTTATTGATAGTTTTGTGCTTACCTTTTCTACTAATGAAGTTTGTCCAGCTTTAGATACATCTATCAGGTTGATCCATACTAACGTATTCAATGATCAAGAAGTAGTAGAATACCGACCTGATTGGAAAGCACAAGAAGCTTATGCAGTGGAATGTTATAACCTCGCAATTGACGAGGATGCTGATCTACGCAATATTGATATTCCTAAATTAGAAGGACACTGCGACGTACACGGATCAGCAGTCGAAGCCCCTGAAGTGACTCAACCCTTGAAGATGTGGACAGTCAACATTGGCTTAGAAGAACAGCCTAAGTATGCTACCATTGGAGATTATTGGGATGACAAAATGGTAAGCAAAGTAACCCAACTTCTCCATGAATATCAGGACCTCTTTCTGACGAAGTTCTCAGAGATGAAAGGCATCTTGGGTGATATCGGCATGATGAAGATCCCTTTTAAACCTGATGTGAAGCCTGTGAAACAGCGCCCTTATAGGTTGAACCCGAAGTATAAGGAAAAAGTTCAGATGGAACTGGATAAGATGCTTGCTGCAGGAATCATTGAGCCTGTTGAAGAATCCGAGTGGGTCAGTCCTATGGTGGTGCAGGAGAAGAAGGCTAAGGGTGAAATCCAAATCTCTGTTGATCTAAGGAAGCTGAATGATGCTTGTCTACATGATCATTTCCCTACTCCCTTTACAGATGAAGTGTTAGACAATGTTGGGGGTCAAGAAGTGTACTCTTTTACATATGGATTTTCAGGTTACCACCAGATTAGAATTGCTCCTGAAGACTGACATAAGACAACCTTTGCTACAGAAATGGGATCCTTTCAATATACAGTTATGCCCTTTGGATTGAAGAATGCCCCAGCTATATTTTCTAGAGTAGTCATCTCTGCGTTTAAGGAATTTATCCATAAATTCTTAGAAGTTTATTTTGATGATTGGACTATCTTTGGGCTACTAAAAGACCATATAACTAGTTTAAGACTTATGCTGGATAAGTGTAGACAGCACCAGATTTCCTTAAACTTAAAAAAGTGTATCTTTTGTGTACCCTTTGGAATACTGCTCAGTCACATTGTATGTAAGCAAGGATTGATGATGGATCCCGTGAAGATAGCTATTATTGTGAACCTGCCACCTCTGAAGTCCGTTAAACAACTTTGAATGACACTTGGTCACACTGGATATTACAGGAAATTCATCAAAGGCTATGCTCAGATTACAGCTCCGATGGAAAAGTAGTTGAAGAAAGATATTAAGTTCGAGTGGACACCCGAGTGCCAAGCAAGCTTGGATATTTTGAAGGAAAAGATGGTCACTGCTCCTATCTTAGTATTCCCTGACTGGAATAAGGAGTTTCATGTGCATGTCGATACATCCTCCATTTCCCTAGGTATAGTATTGGCTTAGTCAGGTGAAAGTAATATTGATCACCCTATTTATTTTGCAAGTAGAAAATTGTCCATTGCAGAGAAAAATTATACTACAACAGAACGTGAAGGTCTTGCTATGGTGTATGCATTGCAGAAGTTTCGACATTATCTCTTAGGATCTCATTTTAAGATGTTCACTGACCACTCTGCTTTGAAATATTTGGTTAACAAGCCTGTGCTAGGTGGCAGGATATGCAGATGGTTGATTCTGTTTAAGGAATATGACTTTGAAATCATAGTTAAGCCTAGAAGACTTAATCTAGGACCTAACCACTTGTCAAGGATTGAGTCAGGCGAAGAACCCACCAATTTGGACGAAGGTCTTCCTAATGCCCAGTTGTTTGCCATCCAGATGGTTGATGAATATTTTCAGGATATTGTTCAATATTTGTCTACAGGTTTTCCACCCGCTGAGATGACAACAAAGCAGAAAAAGCAGCTGGTGGTGAGAGCAGCCGACTTTACCTTAATAGCAGGTCAGCTGTATAAGATGGGACCAGAAGAAATACTACACAGGTGTGTCTTGGAGCACGAAAAGTCGTTGATTTTGGCTAAGGCACACTCTAGAGCAGCAGGAGGTCACTATGCAGGTAAAGCTACGGCACAGAAGATTTTTGACTACCGGTTTGTGGTGGCCCGCAGTTCACAAGGATGCAAGAGAATATTGCCACAGCTGCGACATCTGTCAAAGGACAGGCAAACCATCCAGGAGAGATGAGATGCCTCTAGTCCCGCAGGTAACTTTACAAGCATTTGACAAGTGGGCTATTGATTTTGTTGGCCCTATCAATCCCCCTGCAAAGAAGTTAGGAGCAAGATACATTATTACAGCCACTGATTACCTTACCCGTTGGGCCGAAGCTCAACCAGTTAAGAACTGTAGTGCTGCTACAGCTACGAAGTTCATCTTCGATAATATCTTGTCTAGATTTGGGTGTCCTAGATTTCTCATGAGTGATCAAGGATCACATTTTCTAAATAATACTATCGAAGTATTGACTGAAGAATTTCAGGTGTATCATCAGAAGAGCACTGCCTATCATCCACAAGCAAACAGAACTGTCAAAGCTTTTAACAAGATCCTGGAACATGCTCTTACGAAGGTTTGCAATGTTAACAGAAGCGACTGGGATCTTAGAATTCCCACAGTACTATGGGCTTATAGGACTACCTGCAAGAACTTGACAGGCCATACACCCTTTAGGTTGGTCTATGGGAAAGAAGCCGTCATGCCTATGGAGTATATTGTTCCTAGCCTCAGAATATCTGCTTTCACATAAATGGATGACCCCGCTATAATGACATGAAGGCTGACAAAGATACTAGAACTTGAAGAGGACAGATTTATTGCAGGGTTCCACCAGCAAGTACAGAAAGCTCGGGAAAAAGCATGGCATGATAGACATATCAAGAAGAAGCAGTTCCAGCAGGGTGATCTTGTGCTCTTATATGACAGCAAATTCATGAAATTCCCAGGTAAGTTCAAAACCCATTGGAAAGGACCATACATAGTGTAGAAAGTTACTAATGGTGGTGTAGTCCAGTTAGCTAAGGTGAATGGAGAAATTTTACCTTCTATGGTAAATGGTAGTCGATTAAAGAAGTACAGAGATAGGCTGGGACCTCCTAGTCAGAAATAACAGCAAGACGAAAAGTCTAAGTACCAAGAACAGTTGAAACTGGGTGCTAGACTATAAGGAATCTGTTCTCAAAGCTACGAAGTGTGCAAGACTGTCAAAATTCGAAAGTTAAAGTTTGGGTGCCACGTGGGCCAGGATGAGTCGGAGGTCAACATTATGGAAAAGGTACTCATTAAGGTGAAGTAGAAGTTAGTAGTTATTTCAAAGATAAAAGGTGTGTTGCAGCCTAAAATGTGACGGATGGGACAAACTAGACTTGGCAGCGCCGGCATGAGAACTACCCTAACTAACTGTAATGATGAGATTTTGTGAAAATCTTTTGCTGTGTGAGCAGGATTTCCACCACTCCATCAGATTCGGTGTCATTAATGCACCATGATGATAGATTATGTTGTGGGATTCTATAAGAAGCTCCATTGGCCTACGACTCCTGCATTGTGCATTTCTCTGATTTCCTTCAGTTAGGACCATGTCAAATGATTGTGAAGCCCAGCAGTTATCACGAGAGTTCAGGGAGAGAGATCTGCAGAACCTTCTGAGCAATCCACCTATGCAGACATGTTCGAATAGGACAAAGAAAGGCAGAAGTTTTCTCTAAACTGGACAAAGAAAGGTAGAAGTTCGCTCTAAGGTGGAGCGGCGAAAGGCACAAGGCCTCACAAGAAGACTTTGAAACATCCCAGGATGTATCCTCCTGGATTGGCTGAACCAGGGAGGTTGTTTGTCTTATGCACTTTACATGCACTTATGAGGACCCTAAGTTGTGAATGGTCAAATGTTCGGCAAGCAGCTCGAAGGAGGGAGTCGCTACTAGATCCAGAAGGTCTTCACCAGTATAAATATTATGAAGAAAAGGAACAAGTAGCCGACAACAACATGCGCAGCCCTATCGAGCAGTTCAGTACCGTCGTCCGCAAGGTCTTCCCTCTCGAAAAGTAGCAGAGTGTCCCGGGACGGGACACTAGTGAGTCTTAGGGGCATGTTGGGGCGTGCACCCCAACGGTACTTAAGGTGGGTAACTCCACATGTTTTGTGGGAGTTTTGTAAGCAGAGTTACAACTCAAAACGGTCTTAGGGGTGTCGGGGTTGAGTCAAAGTCTTCTGTTGTAATAAACCCATGGTTAAAAGTCCAGGGTTTAGGGTTCGGGGTGCCCATTATTTTGTAATAGTGCGTTGTATAAATAGGCACTCTTGTAAAGAAGTTAGGTTAGGCTTTTTGAGGCAAAAGGAATTGATGCGAAGCTAAGGCTATTTTTGGTAAGAGAAGGTTAAGTCCCAACTGTGTGCGTGGACGACCTTTGCATCTATGTGCACAGAGGGTTTGTAAGTGATTAATAGGATCTGCAGCTGTGTGTGTGGCTTTAAGGAATTGAAGGGATCTGCAACTGAGTGCGCATATCAGAACTGTGATTTTGTAAAGAAGTTGAATAAAACGCAGTTCTGTGGACGTAGCCCCTACATTGGGGGTGAACCACGTTACATCTGGTGTTGTGGTTCTCTGTGTATTTTTGTTATGTTCTTTTATGCATTGATAAATATATATATCTGATAAGTAAGATCACTGCTAAAATAATATCTCCGCTGTGAATTCCCAGTAAGGGTTAAGCAAGTCATTGTTCATTTATCTAACTGCGAAGATATATATGTGAATGTCGAAGGACTTTGTTAGTTGTTTATAAGTTATTAAAGGCTAAAGGTACAGTAATATCCCTCTTCTGCTTGTAGAAACCTGATTCTATGGCACCCCATAGCTATTTCGGGTGAGACTGCAACTTGTTCGCAGGTTGTTGCCGAAAGGGCCAACACTGTGGGTCTTTTGTTGGTGTGAAGTAAAAGGTATAAAACCTAGGTCTACCCTATATCCCAACAGTAGACAATAGTTTAATGCAAAAATTGAAAAAAATAGCAGTTCACCTCAAAAGCAGCATGAAAATGATGATCCACACATGAAAATTACTCTACAATTTAGCCTCCAAAGCTTCTCTTCATTTGAACAACTGATGATCAATACAATATTACAATGGCAATCCCTTCAATCCAAATCTAACTAGCTTGGAAGAGGTAATAGTTACTTTATTTATAGCAAAAACAGGAGATCTAGCCCAGGGGGCACAATCCCAAGGAGAGAGAGACTGCAACTGCATGTGGAGTGAATATGGGCCTGATCTGTGTCTAACTGAGCCTGATCTGAGTCTCACTGAGTGCAACTGTCAATCAGAGAGCTGATCTGACTGACATCTCAACCTACTGACTGAAGCATCCACCAAAACTCATCCAGATGAGCCCACAGGTGTGGAGGAGAGAGGGAGGGCGCAATTCCCAAGATTTCATGTTGTAGTGCACTCTTAGATCAACCTAGATCACCCCCTTCAATTAAGGATTTGTCAGATCCAGTCAATCCCAAGCCTATGAGACTGATTTCAGTCAAATCGGAGCAAATCCCAATGACTTAGGATTTTGAATTCTCTCCATTATTTAATTAATTTATCAATTAAATAATCAATATTTGATTTTTAGGGATTTTTGACCTCAGTGATGGACAAATCACTCAAAACTTAGAAAAAGTGGGTTTGTGGGTTTACACGATGCTCTAAGCTTGAAAATGAGCACCCCCATGACTGAAACTGATTATTGAGCCCACTTTTATTACAAAACCAATTTTTCCAATTAGACTATTAAAAAATAGCCTAAGTTTTGTGGAAAAATTAAAATTAAAAAAAATTAAAAATTAAAAAAAAATAAAAACCTAGGGGGACTTATACATGTTCATATGACTCGAACATGATGCCTAGCATGTTTATACATTTACACATAGACTCTAATAACCTCAATAGGCCTAAATTCCAAGCCGACCACCCCAACTTTGGAGGTATTGAGTGAAAAACTAAAAAATTATCAGTCGTTTATTCAACAGCCAATAATAACCAAGGGAAAAACACCCTAGGCTGATCGGATTGAAAAATAAAGTCTAAGAGACCGAGTATTTTACAGACACTATCATGCTAGAACATTTTATTACAACTCCCCCATGGGGTATGAACATGTGATATAGTAAAACAAGCACTTCCCATAAGCAATTTTGGAAGTCTTCTGAAGTCTGAACAAATCATCTTTGTCCGGTTCACTAGGCTCACTTGTTAAAAAACCACCAAGGACAACTTAGGTGGTAACACTTATTTGATAACCATAAGAAAAACCAATAGCATGGCTAGATAGCCATTTCAACAATGAACATGACCATATCATCTGATGACTTTTATTTTCAAAGGAACACCCCTTGTGGGAATTTCCAAATGGTCTCCCAAAATATTTGTCTAACACTTAACCAGTTCTCTTCAAACCCTAGGTCACCAAGGTGATTTCATTTTTCCTTCAAACTTGGCAAGTGAGATACCCAATGGGTAGAGCCCAACAAGGTGAATCCATCAATACCACTTTCATCTTTTGGAGCTTCTTTCTCTCTCCTCAGTGGGCATTTTTCTGGAGTAGTGCAAATATGGCTGAGAGGCACTTTTGGTAGATTGATATCTTCTTCCTGAAAGATTTTTTGGTCAAGATAATGATATGGTTGGATGCACGATACAACACTCTAGAGATCCACACTCTCAGAATATTTGTATCATCATACTTGAGTTGTGGCGGGCATTTCCTTAGGGCCAGCTAGGCAAAGTTTACCAATAATTCCATACTTAGACAATTTTTTATCTTCTCCTAGGCTTCGTCTAATTTCCCTAAACCACAGTTGTGGTAGGTACATAAATTCTTCTTCAGGGTCTCTTTGGACAAAGTGAGACCATGGTTGAGTAGAAAAAACAACATCCTACAATATCCCCATGTGCTGCGGGCATTTTCTTCAACAAACCATTTGTGGCGAGCATCCTCTTAAGGCTACTTGGACCAATTTCCCCATACTTGGCCAATTTCTTGATTTTCACTAACTTTCCATATTTCTACAGAATGATGTCATAATGCAACAATGATTTCATATTCATGCGACATCATCATCTATGTCATGCCATGCCATGCCAGCATCATCCTTAGTGTGGGAATCAACCTTAATGCGGGCATCACTTAGTTGGGCCACCAGGGAAACAAGGAATTGAGGGTGCTCAGGAAAATTTAGTTTATTTTGGTATTTTTTTATATTACAACATAGTTTTGTATAAATACGGAGGTCCCTCATTATAAAAAGGGACACGCTCTCTAATGGAAGTATCTTTGTTTGCCGAAAACCTAATTTTCTTTTATTTCTCACTTCTTGTTAGGTTGCATCTTGATTTGTTGCGTGTTATTTTAGGTTTTTCTAGTTGCTGCTAGATTTTTTCAGTGCACCTCTCTCCATGGCTGCGATCAGACTCCACCTCTTTTAATTGCTCCTTCCTCTATGTTGGAGTATCGGTACAACCTTCTCATGGTATAACCACCGTGCCTCTGGGAATAGAAAACAAATGGACTAACCGCCACTCTTGGTGATGGGGCCTTGTGCTGGGTTTCAAATGTTCATCAACATCTACAGGTTTTGTTGTAACAGAAAACCTTACATGGTATCAAAGCATAGGTCTCAAGTTCAATTCCCCAAGCTATGCTAGAGGCAGGGTGTTGGAGTATCAGTACAACCTTCTCATGGTATAACCGCTGCACCTCTAGGAATATAAAACAAATCGACTAACCACCACTCCTGGTGATAGGGCCTTATGCTGGGTTTCAAATGTTCATTAACATCTGCAGGTTTTGGTGTAATGGAAAACCTTACACTCTGCGAGTTGGAAGTCCTCTTGGTTGTGCCCTCTCCCAAGTGGATTTTCCCCGTGGCTTGATGTCCAAGAGTAGAA
Source organism: Pseudotsuga menziesii (assembly GCA_001517045.1). NCBI lineage: Eukaryota > Viridiplantae > Streptophyta > Pinopsida > Pinales > Pinaceae > Pseudotsuga > Pseudotsuga menziesii. The sequence goes on from LPNX010733791.1 coordinate 78,496, forward strand.
GGAAGACACACTCTTTGTACTAACATTTTATACCGAGTCTTGTTGCTGCTAGGTTTTAATTGAGAATTCCCTCCTTCTTACTGCGTGCAACTCTCAATTAAACTTGTATGCCACTCCAACAAATTATCCCAGACACTCTTTATTTGTCAAGCTAACTGATGCATTTACCCATGAAGTTTGTTGCTGGCTACATTGAAGGCACTCCCAGATAGTGTCAGGCATACACTTGCTACGACTAGGTCCTCCCTCCTCCTTCAATTAGATCAAAATGGTATCAGAGCCTCAAGATCATGAGTATGGGCTCCAACAATTTTTTTGGGGTGGGGTTTCATAAAATTTTCTAGATTTTACCAGCCTCAAGTTTTATATGTTAATGCAAGTGGACACATATCGCATAGCCCCAAGCACACATAGATCTCCACTACAATAGATAAGAGGTTCATATATCTCTCCCTCTAGACCTGCATCTCTGTTATAGAGAGAAAATTCCTATGGCTTAGGGGTACCACAACAGACATCTTTGACACTAGAAATCAATCTTTCCCAATATGCAAGAGAAACCAAACATCTAACACTAAGGGATATTGAATCATACCTTGTTCTGAATGGTTGAAGTAGATCCTTGTTGAGCTTTTCCAATTCAAGCTTGCATTAGCAATTTGCTCTCAACAACAAAAAACAAGACAAGCATGCTCTATAATAATGTGTTAGACCTACTCTAGCATATATATTCAACAATGTATAAGTAATTAAATACATCCATGGATTCAATATTCATATTCAAATGCACATAATTGGATAGGAAAATATATTTCTATTAATAAAATCAGAGATTACAATAGTGATAACCTCTGTCGGCACGTCTACGAACCAGAAAAACTGAGACCTCCACCTGGGCCTCTAACACCTCAATCCTCCATCTCTCGTTAGCAAGATCACAAAGAAAAGGCAAGCTTGGGAAGAACAAAAAAGTGCTCCAAAGAAAAAAAGGGATGTAGACTCAAGTATAAGAAAACTGATGCAACAATGGACTATAGTTTCTTTGTTCTTCAATTCCTCCTCTTCAATGTATCCAAGGGGTTCCTTATATAGCACTCCAAAATGGTAATGGAGGGTCAAATTCGAGCGATCTCAAGGAATATGGAAGGACAAGAGTCAGGATCTTCGGACTCCTATGAGGAAAACTCCAAAAATATTTGGATTTATGCACACATCTCGATGTACATGGGTTTGAGGTCAAAATTCACGTGTAGATGCAAGTATGGGTTTAAAAGTCGCGTACATCAATAACAGGTGTTTTTAAGGGATGATCTTGGGACATCAAATTATAATATAAGTCCATGGGGTATAAACAATCTGTAGAGGGACATGGAAGGCCATAAATATGTGATCAACCATGTGTGGTAAAATCGGCTATAATAGATGCCCCCTAATGTGTGAGGTTAGAGGGGTGACATGATGTATGAAATACATTATAAAATCCATCCCAAAAGTGGAGTAATGAAGACCCAGGTGGATGAACCAGCCTCTCATGAGTACAATACAATGATCAATCTCTGCATGTTACTGCAAATACATATAGCAGTCTCAGATACATAAGAGTACAATGGCCATGAATAGACACGATATACAAAATGTGACATGTGTGGTCATTGCCACATACAATATACAATAGATCAGAATCTCCAAAGTGGATGAAGATATACAATAGATAAAGATGTCCATAATGGCTGAATAAATACAACGAATCAAGATCTCCATAGTGGATGAAGATATTTGATATACACTAAAATCAAATCACAAGAATTGACATCTCATGAACACTGGCACGATCAAGGAGGTAGCATACACAGAATGCCACCAATATGGAAGGTATTCTACACAAACCACTACAAGTGCATGTCCTACTATGAGAATAGATGTGTCAAGGTCGAACATAGTAGTCCACTATCTGATTACTTGTCATTGATGTACATCGTTAACAGACACGAGATCACACATCGATAATGAAAATGGGAATCAAGGTACAAAGTGCAATCTGACAGGTGTGAATAGATGTGTTAAGGTCGAACACTTGGAAGAATCCATTGATCAAGGGACATTGATGTATTCCCAAAACTTTTAATGGCGATAGAACCTACAAGTGATGACTATAAGTCTCAAGGAACTCAAATGACTCTAGACTCCTACTCAAGAATAAATGATTTGAAGTCGATGGAATGGAATCCGCTGGTAGGAGGGAATTAAGGCATCCCCCATCAACCAACATGAGGTACTCAGCAATGCTATATAATGTGGAATAAATTAAACAAGATGTGTATGAACCAATAATTGTACCGGGAATGGCTGACATGCAAAGTCACGATAATTGAATGGTTGAATCAGGATTCAACTTCCTTTGAATAAGAGCATAAGGCGAATGGTGACTGAAGGTAGGAGCATGGAATCGATATATAAACTGGGACATCTCTGTGACATAGGAGTCATCAATAGAGGCTCCATAGGGACTGGAAGCTTAACCAATAAGTGGAGATAAACTCAGAGTAACCATTACATCTCCTAAACTCAAACTAATAACCAAACCAATGGATGTGATATACAGTGCTCTGTTCAAAGGTGACACGACTCAATTGTTGCCAAATTTTAACATCTTTTCTTGTCCAGCTTTTGATGTTTTTTTTTGGACTTTTTCAAATATTTTGAAATGCTTGAAAAAGAATAAAAGTGCTTTATAGTACAAATCTAGGAGGAGATGAGTGTCATGGGACAACCAAACTAGTTCCAAGCAATGGAACATGCATATGCTCAATGCAAGGAGATATGTGTAGGATAATGACACTCAGGGGAAGGTCTCCTCCTGGTAAAAGGGGAAATCAAGCTACAAAAGATATGTAAAAGGCTCTTCTTGGCTAGACATGAGACAAGCTCGGGATATATGGCTGATAACTCAAAGCCAGGGAGCTAGTATAAAGCTCAAGAAGGCAAGAAAAACTCATGAAAATGTAATTAAAACTTGATGTATACAAGGGCGTCTAGGGGGAATGGCCATCATAAAGTTCAAGAGGAGTATGAAGCTCTTGCTCAAAGACATGGCATGACTAAAAAGGGACTCCCACAATATAAATCAGGTATCTTAGCATGGGCACCAAATGCAAAAAGGATCTAACTAGGGAACCCATGTATAGGAAAGCTCTACCATTCACATAATTCCATTTCTAACTGCAGCATGAAGGTTCCCTGACATTATGGAATGGGTTCGTACCTAAGGTCAATATGAAACGGTCATAAGGCAATGCATAAATCCAAGCAGATGTGAAATCCTAACCTATATGCTAGTTCAAAATTATACATGTCTTGGGCACGAATGGGTCAAATCCTTAGAAAGAGTCACAAAAAAAAATGGACCCTACATGACAATAATATTAGTCCAAAATAGCTCAAATAGTCAGTCAATATTCCAAACTATAGGATATAAGGAGGATTGATCATGACAACTATATTCAAAAGAAACACTTCAGTGGACGATGGGACATAAGAAGGAATGTAAGGTGTATACCCAACGTTCACGTATCCACTACCACCCCCGTGAGGGTGAACACTGGTGTTAAGACTGGGATAAGGGAGTGAAAATCCCCCACAAATTGAGTAGAGGGTGGAACATGACCACTCCCAAATATATGAGAAATGTAAGGGGTTGTGGTTCCCCCCATTCCAACACCAAGGTACGCACCAGGACCTGGAGTAGGTGACGAGATACTAGTAGTGATATTAGGCATGCCAAATATAAAAGGACTCGAACTCAAGAGAAAATAAATATAATCAAGTAAAAGCGATCCCAAATTCCAACTAGTGAAAAAAGAGCACACTCCTAAGAGAATCTACAACCAAAATACAAGCAAACCAAGGGGAGGATATGTGAGCTCCTGAATGTAGCAGGTATGTCTCGCCTAGGAGATTCTAAACACTCCCATACACTACAAGTGGAGGTACATAACCAATTATAGTTGCCCTCAGATTAAACACATCAAGAGACTTTTCTATCCGACCCCTACCTGACCAGGACACCTACATAAGAACCTCTACAAGAACCCCCTGCAATACCTATAAGGTAAGGAAACTAAGGTCACCCCAATATAATCAATGCTTAGGTGGACAGTCACAGGTAGGATCAACCGTACGGGGAGGGTAGCAAATCTCGAAGCTCAAAATCACCAATCGGTACCTCAAAAGCCCCCAGATACGAATACGATACTGGAAATATCTCTGGCAGTCACATAAAGTGACCATGGGTAATCCCAATCACAATCACATGCGTTTCCTCGTGCTTAAATCCTTTGTAAGAGGAGCGTCCTGAGAAACACTGATTATACCATAGATTTCTCACTCTCACCTAGACAGACACCTAATTGTTATGTTCAGTAGTCTTGGAAAATTGACTCACCATGAACTATCCCAAGACTCTAAATCTAATCTTGTTGTTGCACCTTATAAAATCAAAGAGTGTAATTCATTTTATTAAGTGGTGATTTTAATTGGTTGTGATTACTCAAATGGAAATGGTCATGCAACTAGTGATATGAAGACTCAACAGTGAAATAAAAGTGCACACCTAACAAGCAATGCCAAGTGCAATCTTGTAGAATGAAAAATAGGGTATGCCACTACATGAGATGCAAAAATATTCATTCCTTTCAAAATGTCAATCCAATCCTTCCTATATGAAATCCTAAACACAACTATCATCCAAGCAATCCAATGCAAGTACCTCCTCAAATCCATATGCAAAAAATGCAACTCCTTTTTGTTTTACTACTTTGTATTTTTCAATATAAAAGAATGAAAATGCAATAAAAGTCATCTAAAACTCTAAGTCTCTGCAGAAAGTATAAAACAAAAGATCAACAAGACACCGATACTAAAAGAGTAATGGAAAAATGGAAAAACAAAAAGATAAATGGCTAAAACTATTTTCAAAGAAAAAAAATCAATGAAAAAGTGGTCTCTGGTCACAACAAAAACAGTCAATAGACAACATCAGAACCCAGGAGGACCCAACCACACTCACAACCCACACACAAAATTCTCACATCAAAACCTCAACCAAAAGGGAGGATGTACGCGACTGTTGAAGGAACAACAAAATATGTATGCTCCTTTTTAGCTAAAACCCGCGTATGTACGCGACTGTTCAGCTGAAACATGCATATACATAGAAAAGTGTTGTAAAAAGCAGGCTAAAGGTCAAACCAATCAATGGGAGTGTCAATGTATGAACATACTATAAAATGAAACACAAAAACAAAGAGAACTAGAGAGCAAGTATAAAACACATTGTGCCCCCAATCCCCAAAGAAAAACAACTAGGAACTTCCCCAGTATGGTCGCCAATTCTGTTACAGGGAGAAAATTCCTATGGCTGGTGGGTGCCACAACAAACAGATTTGACACTAGAAATCAATATTTCCCAATATGCAAGAGAAACCAAATAGATAACACTAAGGGATACCGAATCATACCTTGTTTTGGACGGTTGAAGTAGATCCTCGTTGAGCTTTTCCAATTCACACTTGCATTAGCAATTTGCTCTCAGCAACAACAAACAAGACAAGCATGCTCTATAATAATGTGTTAGACCTACTCTAGCATATATATTAAATAATGTATAAGCAATTAAATACATCCATGGATTCAATATTCATATTCAAATGCACATAATTGGACAGGAAAAGATATTTCTATTAATAAAATCATAGATTACAATAGTGACAACCTCTGTCAGCACGTCTACGAATCGGAGAAACCGAGTCCTCCACCTAGGCCTCAACCACCTTAATCCTCCATATCTCAATAGAAATCTCACAAATAAAAGGAAATATTGGGAAGAACACAAAGTTTTCCAAAGGGACAAAGGGATGCAGACTCAAGTATAAGCAAATTGAGGCAACAATGGACTATAGTTTCTTTGCTCTTCAATTCCTCCTCTTCAATGTATCCAAGGGGTTCCTTATATAACGCTCCATAAGGGTAATGGAGGGTCGAATCTGAGCGATGATAAGGAATATGGAAGGCCAAGAGTTAGGATCTTCAGACTCACATGAGGAAAACTCCAAAAATATTTGGATTTATGCACACATCCCGATGTATGCGGGTTCAAAGTCAAAATCCATGAGTACATGCAAGTATGGGTTTAAAAGTCACGTACAACAATAAACATGTGTTTTTAAGGGATGATATTAGGACATCAAAGTATAATATAATTCCATGGGGTCTAAAGAGTCTGCAGAGGGATAGGGAAGGTCATAAATATGTGATCAACCATGTGTGGTAAAATCAGCTATAACAAGCTCCTTTTCTCCATTTCATTTTTACCACCTAACTTGGCATTGATGTTTAGTTTGACTCACCATGTCTCCTTGAAGAGATCCATTGGTAGTAGAATCAGATCCCAACACTTCAAATGTAGTCCAAGATATTGCTTCTGTCCTCAATCAGTTGCTGAGGATGCAACAACAGAACAATCCAGACCCATTCCATTTGGACACTAGAATACAACTCCCTAAGTTTGTTGGGAAAACCAATGGATAAGAAGTTTATTTATGGATCCGTATCCTCTCCACCTATTTTAACACATGCACAGGCCTCACTGAGGAGCAAAAGCTTCAAATTTCCTCCTTGCAACATGATGGGATTCCACAAACCTAGTGGGATACTCAGCAAGAAAAGAACACATTCATGGTGGAACTTGGCAATACTACAGGAACTTCTTCCTCGACAACTATCGGCACTTGGGCTCAACTTTCTTATGCATTGAGAACCCGCTTATACCCACCAGGCTATGTACAATCTTTATGGATCAGATGGCATCAAATCAAACAACACCCTTCACAAAGTATTCAAGGCTACATCAACTTCTTCTTCAAATTGTGCCTACAGCTCCACATTCCAGATCCAAAGGAGGTACTCATTCTTAAGTTTATTGTCAATTTATTGATTGAGTTCCGTAGAGAGGTAGAGCTATTTGAAAATACAACATTAGATAAAAATTTTCAAAGAGCTCTGGTTATAGAAAGGAATATTTCTCCTAGGGTTCTTACTCCTTAGTCCCCCCCCCAACCCTTCATCTCATTTCCCACCTACTTGGGCTCAAAATATTGTTAACCATACAAATACAAGAACACCTTGGTGTTCATTCCATAAGAATATTTCACACAACTCCTCAAATTGTTGAACCCTCCAAAATCTAAAGACCAACAAATACTTACTCACCAAGCTCATTACTCCTCCACCAGCAAAGGACACTGAATAAGTACTCCCTCTCAACAATCCCACGGAAGTGGATCCTCTTTGATCCTAATGACCCAGGAAGATCCGAACTCCTCAACCCAACCACTTTTCACTGATAATTTCCAAATAAAAAATTATTTAGCCATACTAATTTTCGACAATGGTAGCTAGAATAATTTGGTATCTCAAGCCCTAGTCAACCGCCCTAACCTAGTTACTACTCCTCACCCACACCCTTATCAGCTTGGATGGGTTAAGAAGGATGGTCCCTGTCTCTTAGTATCTTAGCGGTGCCTTGTCACCTTTTTCATAGGCCAATTAAAAGACATTGTTCTCTGTGATGTTTCCCCCTTGGATTGTTCAGATTTACTGTTAGGAATACCTTACCAATCACAAACAACTTCTATCTATATGGCCAAACATCGTCAATATAAAATTTCAAAAGACAGCCACACCTATATCTTAACAACAACAAAACCCAAAACCCCTGCTACTATAGAGAAAACCCAACATATCCATCTAAATCAGTGTGTCTCTCTCTGTCTAGTGAACCCCATACCACCAAACAATACTACACATCTCATTCTCGAAGCATTGACTCCTCTTCTTCAATAAAATCCCACTACATTATATGTTCCACGAGATGAAGCATTCAAAGAGATCAAGAAAAATACATTTTCTACAGGTCATGCTAATACCAATGTTGGTACAGATGTTCCAAAAACAGGTGCGGCTGTAGGTAGGAAGTATAGCAAAGAGAAGAAAACTAGAAGGATAAAAAATAAAAGTGTTTCAGAAGAAATTGTTCAAACTGGTGGTTTGCAAGGGACACCTAGCGTTTCTAAACACTTGGCTAAACACACACCAATAGCTCCCCTTGGTTTGTCAATGATTGTCTCAACTGCTTCAAATGCTCTCCTCGCAACATGTATCGACATTTCTGATATACCTTCTATTTCTCATTACTAGGTAATAAGTAGAGGAGAAACTGGACATAGAATTATATTTTCAGAGGAAACAACAACTTATATAGAGCAAGACAGATTGAATGCTGAAGATGTTGCATCTATTGCAGCTACTGCAGTTAGGCACAACCAGGGCATTTGGAGTCAGTTAGCATCTCAAAAGAATTTTGTATTAGTTTTTGCCTCTGAAGCTAAGCTTGCTTCTGCATCTAAGGAAATAGTAGTAGAAGCCAAGGCAGCAACAACAGTAACCAAGATTGCATCTGATGCTACTCTACAAGCAAAGCTCATTGTAACTTAGGCTCTGAGTTCTGATGGTAAATAAGATGTTATTTATTCTAGTGAAGTTAGATTACTTGAAGGAATCTAGGGTCATTCCCATTCAATTATTGCAACTTCTAGGGAATGTTCCAAGAAGAGGGTTGAAGCTGCTTCAACCGCTACAAAGAGGGTAGAGAATTTGGATGCAGTTGTGAGGGTAGTTGAACTAGCTGCGTAGGCTGTATCACAAGAAAGAGTTGTTGTGGCCATGGGTGATCCTGTTCCACTACCACTAAATGTTTATTAGACACTAATGACCCAAGGATCAAGTATTAAAAAAAAATATTAAGTTCATAATGAGACACCATCTCAACAAACTGTCACCACGAAAGAAAATATTGTTAAATCCTATAAATCAAAAGATAAGAGGGATGTGTTTAGGAATAAAACCTCAAGGAATATAAAAGAAGGCATGGAGGGACCTGCAATAGAATTGTCAAAGCATGTAGACAAGGATTGTTCACATACACCAGATTGTGCACTGCATGATATCTCAAGTGAAAAAGATGTGGAATCTTGAAAGGAGAATCAAGCCCTTTGTACATCCCAAGTTGCTTTCATCAAGGACAATGATGAAAGCAAACTTATAGTTCATTTTCCAAGAGAAAGTGATACATCTATAATCAAAGCTTAGAACCTATGACCATCATTGATTTGGTAAGATGGTCAATGGGTTGAATGGACAAGTTTAAAGGGAGAGAATAATGCAGCACACATGAATGAATTTCCTCCTGAAAAATGACAAAAGCTGTATAATCTTGCAACTCAAAGAGATGCAAAAGGAAAATAGAAGTTGAAAAGGATTCCCAACATAGAGGAATCTAAGAAAATGCAAGAGATGAATGCAGTAATGTCATTTAGTAAAGATAAGTTTCTCACAGCTGCCAAGAGCTTGACAGATGATGGCAGCTCAATAAGCATTAAATTTAACCAAATAAGGCTTCAGACAGAAGGCTCTGTTGTAATCTCACGGATTGCAAAGGGTTACCAATAATACACATTAAAGCATACAGACATAACATACACAAGAGATAAGAACATATATGTAGAATACCAGATTATATTATATCATGAGGGTCCATACAAACACAGAACTGAACTGAGTTCTCATCTGGATCAACAGCATAATATATATGATCTACAAACAGTTCCATATAACTACTTGTCAGTTTGGTCAACTAACACGACCTTATGCAGTTGACCTAATCTCTCATTAGTCGGCTCACCGACTAGCTCCCCCAACATCTCCCCCAAGAACAAAATCTTTCTTCTTCCCAAAGAAACAAGGGAGGTACTCAAACTATTCATTGTCTGAGATAGTTACTTTATTTTTTGTTTTCAATGGGCTACATAGTCGGATGGTTGGTCATTTTTGTATGCATACTTCAACGATTAATTCCGCAGTAACAACCAATTGATGTTGAAATTCTGTCCAACTTTGTAGTACTTTCTGGATGTCAATGGTCAATGTTGTGATGCTTGATAACGTTGAAATCTTCTCTTGGATGGACAAGTATTCTATGCTTTCCATGTCGGGTCCCACGAATTGGTCTTTTTCTTCTGTTGTTTCTAGTAGTATTTTCATCTGCGGGAAGATGGTGTCTAGTTTCTCCAAGCTTGGGAGTGCTTGTCGCACACACTGGTGTTCTTGTATTTCTAGTCTCTATAGTTTGGTTGTCTCCAGTACGATTTGATCTTGTATTGTATTTCTCAGTGCTTCTTTAGTGCTTTTTATCTTTTCCAACGCATGAATCTGTTCTCAATTCTGTGGGGTCTGCTAAAATACTTGTATGTATCAAGTAGGCCAGTCCTGGAGTACCTCTTCTATGATGACAGATTCTTCCATGTGGTCCTGCAACACTTTGTAAGCTTCTGAGAATGTTGTGTACTATTGCATTAATAATCTAGATGTCTCTTCTTTTTGCTCTTCTTTTGTATTTTGCATATGTACTTGTAGGGTCACCACCACACTCTCAAATAGTTGATATGTTTTTTCTAGCAGCTTGTCGGTGTCAGCTTCCATCAGTCCTAGTATTATAGATTGAGCTAAGTTTCTGCATTTTAATAGGAATTCGACCTGATCCTTATCAATGTCGTCGATCTCCTTGCCTTTGATCTAGCTTTTTGTTTTTTCTTTAGTGGCCAGAGTTTCTAAGAGTTGTCCCAACTATTTGTCGTTTAGCTTTCTTGCGTTGACTGCCATAGTTGATCCAAGTTGATTAGTGTGGACCATTGTCAATTATGACTATGTTTGGTGGTCCTTCTTCTTTCTATCTCTTTTTATCTTATGTTTATGCTATTTTGTCTTCTATTGTTCCTGTGCATCTGCAAGTGGTAAATTATCCTGTGGTTGATTTTCTTGTGGTGAATTTTTTGGTTGCTGATCTGCAACGGTCAGTGGAACTTCTGGTTGAATTTCTTGGGTGAGTTCTAGTGTTGGATGTGTATCTAGGGGATTTTGTATAGAGGGTACAGGTGTAGATGGTTCAGATATAGATGTTTATGGATTTGGTAAAGATTCTGAATTGGGAAGTCGTTGTGGAGATGGTGAATGGTCAGGTGTAATTGGTGTGGTTGGGATATTGTCAGTTGGTGTCGAGTCCTCAACTTGTGGTGGTGAATCCTCTGGTTCGTCAGAGAATAGGTTATCGTTTACCCGGTTGATTTCTTCTAGGTTCTCTTCCTCCACATCTCTTGTTGGCTCAATGGATAATGGATGGTTGGGATGTCGACAGGGATAAAGGATGAAGTGCGACTTGTGATAAATTGAGATGTCTTGTCAGGGTTCCTCAAGAATGTCAACTTTATAATTCCCATAGATCTTGGTTTCTGGGGTATTTGTCCAGGATTTTGAGGAATGAGCTTCCTTGATCCACTAGCTTCAATCAGTGGTCATTTGGTGGTAATCCTCTGGACAAAGGTGAGTAGTTCAAGCAATTTTTCAATGTATGCCTGGAAATCATTGTCCTGGTTGAACCTTTGTTTTAGGGTTTCTGGCATAGAATTTTTACATATGTCGACTGGGCTTATAGTGGGTATCCGTGGATTGTCTTCTTGTGTAATCTAAGTTGGAGATGGGGGTGGAGGTGTGGAAACTAAATCAACAATGTTTTCATCCGTTGAAGTGTTTGTACTTTTTACCTTTTTCGGTCGACCTTGCTGTGCTCCTGCTTCTACAAAGCGTTTGAACTGCGTCTCGACCAGAAATTTGTTTGCTACAGTGTCTTCTATGATGTCGATGGTCAAAGCTACTAGTTTTTCTTCATCTTATGATTTGGAGAGGATAATCTTGCGCTTCCCCTTTCCTCTTGTCTGAGTTTCATTTTTTATTGCAACTGCTATTTCCTTTGCTAGCTTTCTAATTTTGTCTTTGCTTATAGCATATTCAGGATTGTCATATTCAATTTATTCCTCTAGTCCTTCCCCTCCCTCATGTTGTTGAACTGGACTGATACTTGTCTCAGCTGGTTTGGTTACCTGTTGCTCAGTTGGTGTACTTCCCCTTTGGGTCATTTGTGGTATGATTGTTAATTGTAGTTTGTTGGTGTCCACTACTGATGTCTCTTTCGAAATGAAGGTGCTGATATGTAGTCGAAGCTCATAGTCCTCTTCCTTCTCCTAGTCAGTCAGTGGTTCTTCAATTGTTAGATTGACTTCTTTAGCCTTTGCTAGTATTGATAATTTGGTACCGGATTATCGAGCTAGCCCGTGGAAGATCTCTTCGACTGTTGGGTAATAGTCGAGAGGATTTGCTTTTGCTTTTGCTCCCTGCATATACCAGATTATAGTGTGGTCTAGCTCGAGTTGAATATGAGCTATTTTTGGTAGACTTCATTAGATTTTCTAAGGCACCCTCCATTTGGTCATCTAGATTTTTAGGTTTTGGAACCAGTTTTCCAACAGTACTTTTCCATTTGCTAATTCTTTCAATGTTCCATTCTGTGCAAACAGCTTAAACCTCCACATGTGGAATTTTTTTGGTTCTTGGAACTGTTTGTCCTCGACTGGGCACAAGTGGTACATCATTATCCAAAGTATCAGAGAAAAGAATCTTATAATGCCACTCGACTCTTGGCATTTTTCATAGATATTTTGGAGCATGTCAATGAAATACTGAGCCCATCTATACACTTTATCTGTTTCTGCTATTGTTTCTACCACTTCTAACATATCTAGCTTTAGGTCACTCCCTCGATCTGTAGGGGTGAGCCCTGTTGCTATGATTTTTCCCATGATTTGTAGCGTCCGGGCTTGTATCTAACTGATCATTAGCCCTTTTGAATTATTTCCCGATGGTGTTCCAGTTAGTCGTTCCACCCATCCTTCTTTTATGCTGACAGGGACTGGGTCACCTTGGTTTGAGAGACCGGGCAATTTGTATATGACTTTTCTAGATATTTCTATTGCCTTGTCGAAGTAAAATTTCCCTTTGTGGTATCAGCTGAAATTTTTTCACCGCGGTTTCTTTCGTTCCTCCAAAACTTACCATGAATGGTGTGTTCATGTAGTTCATAATGGAACTATGGTTTATCTTCTCATCTTCCTGTGTCGGTTTCTTGTCGACATAGGCCCATTACTTGATTTCGGCAAAAGTTTTCTCCCATGAGTTTTCTTGTAACTTGGTGTTCTTAATGTTTCTTAGCCTTCTCATCAATGGGGTTTGAGCAGATTGCAATTCTTTTGTTTTTGCAGCTGTAGATCTGGTTTGCTTTGGTGCCATTTTGTCGATATCTGGGTCAAATTTTCTTACAGATTCTCATCTCTCAAATTTCTGACTGATGAATTGTTCTTTCTCTTCAAAACATGGTAAATTATCCTTTTCTAGTCTGATATTTATAGGTGGAGCAGGTGACGTTTCTGTCGATGGATGTATTAATGGCGGAAGTGATGGTCCAACGATGTATCTGTAGTTTGTGTTAATGGCGATTTGAGTTTGGCGCTCCTTCTGACCATAGTCATGAAGGCGTGATTTGACATTTGGGGTCGTCGGTCGATGGCGTTATGTCGATGGGTTTGGTGTCAGTTGTCGAAGTGTTGGTTATTATATCCTATCATCCTTGGTTCTATTTTTTTGGTTTTAGGATTTTTAGATTTTTATAGTTTTTTTCTGACCATTATGGTCATTATATGTATTATTTATTTATTTATTTATTTATTGAACTTGTTTTAATTTTTGTACCATTGTAGTCGGGCACCATTAACATATTTCTAAAATACTATGCCTTGTAACATCCTTAGTCGAACTGATCCGTTGGCATGAATCTCTTTGACAATGTAAGGTCCCATCCATTATGTATGTAATTTTTTGGGTTTTCCTTTTACTCGAATGTTGTATAGTAAGGTGAGGTCCCCTACTGACAGATTTTTGTTTTTGATATTGCAATCGTGCCAAGCCTTCTGTTGTTGTTTTTGGATTTCTTGAAGTTGTAGAGAAATCAGTCAGTGTTCCTCTAGCTTGCTTTATTGCATCAGTTGGTCCTTCTTGCCTTCTTCAACATTGACATGTAAAATATTTGCTATGATAGGTATTTGCTGTCGAAAATGTAGTGGAACAATTGCTTCTTGTCCATCGACTAGTTAGAATGGTGTTTGGTCGGTCGAACACTTGTATGCTGTTCTATAATCCCATAATACTGAATGTATCTTTTCATCCCAATCATCTTTGTTAGTGTTGTAGATTTTTGTTAGACCCTTTGTTAATGTTTTGTTGAATTCCTCAATTGCTCCATTTGACTAAGGGTGATAAGTTGTACTACGTCAGTGGTCAATTTTGAACTGGTTTGTTAGTACTTTGATGGACTTGTTAATAAAGTGTGAACCTTGGTCACTGATTAGGGTTATTGGACATCCAAATCTAGTAATTATATTTTTTGTAGATAAATTTAGCAGCTACCTCAGTGGAACATGTGTCGACAAGTTCTACTTCTTCCCACTTGGTTACATATTCTACTGCAGTTATTAAGTACCTTGCACCTATTCTTTTAGCTAGTATCGGGAATGGTCCTATGAATTCAATGGCCCAAATTTCAAATGTCAAACTTGGGTTTAGTGATATCAAGGGAATTTTTGTACCAGGCAGAGGTCGACCTAGTCGTTGGCATCCATCGCATTGGCTAACAAACTTTTTACAATCTTTGTATAGTGTTGGCCACCATAGCCCTGACTGTTGGATTTTGTCGGCAGTTGTGTCTACCTGAAAATGTCCTCCCGCTGGTCCATAGTGTGCTTCATACATGATATTATCTCTTTTGTGTTCTAATACGCATCTTCTAAGGATGTCGTCCATGCCCATTTTATATAAAAATTCATTTATGAGGCTATATGGTGTAGCTTTCATGGCTAAGATTTGTTTCTTTTTCTTGCTCATGCCTTCTGGTGCCTGACCACTTTCTAAGAATTGATCTATTTCCTCTAATTCTACTGGAACTGCTTCTATTCGAAATAAGTGTGCATCTGGTAGGTCATCTTTGACTCCTGTCAGCTCCTCTCCTGTGTCGATTCGCGACAAGTGGTCAGGTCCGCCATTTAATTTTCTTGGTCTAACAATGACTTCAAATTTGAATTCTTGGAATAGTAGTAGCCATCAACAAATTATCCCATGGTGTAAGGGTTTGTTGACAAGGTATTTTAATGCTTGGTGGTTGGTATAAAAGATGAAAGGGTTGGATAATAGGTAATGTCGATACTTATGTAGTGCAAAAACCATTCCTAATGCTTCTCTCTCTCTTGTTGAATAGTTTCTTTCTGCCTTATTTAGTTTTATGCTGCTGTAAACTATGGGGTAATCCATTCTGTCATCCCCTGGTTGTGTTAAGATTACTCCTATATCTAGGCCTGATGCGTCGATGTGTATGTGAAATTTGGTCGATCAATTCGGGAACCTTAGAATGGATGCTTCGACTAGCTTCATTTTTAGTGTTTCAAATCATATGTTACATTCCTCTATCTAGTCGAACTCCTAATCTTCTCTTAGTAGTTCTTCCAATGGATAGGTCATATCTAAATAGTATCTCATAAATTTTCTGTAATATCTTGTATGACTAAGTATTACCCTGACTTGTTTTGGGTTCACTGGTGGTTTTAAGTCGAGGATAATTTTTATTTTTGCAAAGTCGACCTTGATGCCTTCTTTGCATACAATGTGTCCTAATAGTATCCCTATAGGAGTTAGGAATATGCATTTCCTTATGTTCAGAGATAGATGGATTTGTCGGCATCGTTCCAACATGAACCTTAGCCATTTGTAGTGATCTTTCAACATAGAGTATATTGTCCAATCATTGAAATATACTACCATTTTTTTGTAGATATATTCCTGAAATGTTTTGACCACAATCCTCGAAAATACTGTAGGTGCATTCTTTAGACCAAAAGGCATAACTCTGTAGGAAAATGAGTTGAATTCACATACGAATGTTGTATTTTTCTGGTCTTCTTTGGCTATTGGTACTTGGTTATATCCTAAGAATCCATTTGTAAATGAGTAGCATTCATGTCCTGCGACTTCAGTTAGGATTTCATCTGCGTAGGGTGTTGGGAATGGGTCTATTAAAGTGACTTTGTTTAATTCTTTGAAGTTGACATAGATCCTTAGCTTTTTTAGGTCGTGTTTCTTTGGTTGTACAACCATTGGACTTTCCCATTCTGATTGGTCAATAGGGTAGATAATTCCTGCTGCAAGCATGTGATCAATCTCTTTCTTGACTATTTCTTTGTATTTATGAGCTAATTTATATGGCCTCTTCTTTATAGGTCAGGCGTTAGGTTTAATGTCGATCTTCATTTCTCCCATTTCATGGACTAGACCTTTGAGATGTTTGTTGTCTCTAGTGAATACATCCTGGAATTCTTTTAGTAAGTTTACTATTTCGATTGTTTGTTCTTCACTCTAGTAATCGCCAATTTTTTCCATTTTTGGTCGATCATCATTTGATATGTAAAATTATTTAGTTTTGTTGGGGCGCGCACCCAAATGGTCCTTAAGGTGGGTAACTCCATGCATTTTGTGGGAGCTTTGTAAGTGGAGTTACGACTCAAAATAGTCTTAGGGGTGTCGGGGTTGATTCAAAGTCCTCTTTTTGTAATAAACCCATGGTTTTGTAATAAGTGCACTCTATAAATAAGCACTCTTGTAAATAAGTCAGGTTAGGTGTTTGATGATTATATTATGATGCTAATGTAATGCAAATTTAAGAGTTGTCTAAGGGTTCTGAAAGAAGGTTAAGTCCCAGCTGTGTGCGTGGACGACTCTATAGTTGTGTGCGCAGAGGGTTTTGGTACTAAGGAAATATCTGCAGCTATGTGCGCAAAGGCCTGCAGCTGTGTGCGCAGCTTTGAGGACTTGAAGGGATCTGTAGCTGAGTGCGCAGATAAAAACTGTGGTTTTTGTAAAGAGTTGAATAAAATAGAGTTCTATGGACGTAGCCCCTACACTGGGGGTGAACCACATTATATCTGGTGTTGTGGTTCTTTTGTGTTGTTTTTGTTATGTTCTGTTATGCATTGATAAGTAAATAACTTATAAGTAAGATCACTGCTAAATAATAACTTCGCTGTGAATTCCCAGTAAGGTTTAAGCAAGTAACTGTTTGTTTATCTAGTTGCGAAGTTATATACGGATTGTTGAAGCTCTGTATTGTATGATCATAATTTGTCAAAGGCTGAAGGTACAGTAATATCCCTCTTTTGCTTGCAGAAACCTAATTCTACGGTACCCCATAGTTGTTTCAATTGAGACTACAACCTACTCACAGGTTGTTGCCGAAAGGGCCAACACTATGGGTCTTTTGTTGGTGAGAATTTAATGGTGTAAAACCCAGGTCTGCCCTATATCCCAACAAATTGGTTCCGTTGCCGGTTGAACTCAGTATCTGCTCAAGAGGGGTTTACGTTGTACCTAGAGGGCTATGTTATGGAGACCCTCTATGAAGGAAATCAGTGATTGGCTTGATGAGACTTATCTGAAATTCGCTGAGCAAGAGAACAAAGATCCGCGTCGTAGTGCAAACAAATTTTTACAAAGGTATGTTTTTGTGATGTTTATGAAATTTTCTTTGGTAGTATCGACATAGAGTTGCACCAATGGTTATCCAGGTTGACAGAGAGAAGGACAAAATTCTTAGAAGGTCAGTTTCCTACTTGGACCCCCGCAAGAATTAATATATTGAAAAGGGTGAACAACGAGATATCTCAAGCTGTTGATTTCTGGACGACGCGAACCCTTGAAGCATTTGTGACGGAGTTCTCCATTGACATGAGTACTTCCTTTAGTGAAGCCAAGCGGTAGTTTTTTAAAGGACCAAGGGGTAAGTTTTTGAATTCATTTAGTTTGAGAATTAAAATGCTATTAGCTGAAAAAGGTATATTGCTCATTGAATCAGACTGTTAGATTTAGTATTACTAACCCATGTTTGCAAGTGAAAATAACTTCGACGAGCAAAGTGGTTTGATGTGAAGTGGAAAAAGGTACAAGAGATATTTTGGATCCTATTCCCTAGGTCAGAATACCGAATATTCCCCTGTAAGTCCCGCAGATTCAGAACCTAAAGAAACCACTTCTGTTGGAAACCCTCCGGTAACCCCGCAGCGCAGACCTGTTATCCCTGAGAACCTGTCACAGTCCGAAAGTCACCCTAGCCCAAGTATTCCTGTCGTAGGTCAGTCTACCCTAGTAAGTCCCCCCCCCACCTACTTCCAGTCCCCCTCTAACCCCCCCTAGATCCACTATGGCCCACATGCATGTTGATATTAAGCTCCCTATTTTCAAAGGAACTGGATCAGAGGATCCAGAACAGTTTTGGTTTTTATGTGAAGCAGTGTGGAATGCTAAGAGCATTACGGATCAAGATGTAAGAAGGGCGCAGCTCGTTACTTCTTTCAGAGATCGACCTTTGACCTATTTCTGAAATTCTCCAGTACTCAGAGCCATGCCTTAGACGATATTAAAGCAGCAATAATCAAAGAATTTAAGAAGCTGAAATCAGAATCGCAGTGTATCACTAAATTGAAAGAGATTCGGCAAAGGCACGACGAATCAGTGTGGGATTTTGATCAGAGGTTCAAAGTTCTGCTAGACCAAGTTAGTTTCACCATTGGACCTGCACAGCACAAGGAATGGTTCATTGCCGCTCTGTTACCGCATATCAGGGCTCCCCTCATGCAACAGAAGGTTGTTGATTAGTAGGAGGCTTTGGAGATCGTGATGAAGCTTGAAGCAGCTCCTGTCAACGATAATTCTGGTCTTGCCCAAATCCAAGCGCAGTTCGCAGCGATGGCCTTGGAGCTTCGTGATATGAAGAAAGGGAAAGCCAGTCGAGAGGAGGTTTGGTGTACACAATGTCAGACAGAAGGTCATGCCAAGGAACAGTGTCTTGTGGTAATAAAATACCTGAATACTGGTGCGCCAAACCTATTTAACCCGCAAGTTCTATATTGTGAGCTCTGCAGAACAACAGGTCAGCATCGACCTGAAGACTGCTATCTACTACAGAGGTATAGGAAAGTACCTAAGAACCCCTATTGTAAATTTTGTAAGTCTATAGGACATAATGAAAATGAGTGTCGCATTTATGACCTCATGAGAGAGCGCACCTACAACACCTATCGGGTACAAAATGAGGGACAGAGCAATGATTGCTATGGTTACCGCGACGGTGCATCAGGTAGAGGTGCTTTTGGAGGTCGTGGTCATGGTGGTATGGCCGGAAGAGGAAGAGGCCAGGTTGTGTGTTACAACTGTAACCAGGCCAGGCATCTAGCTAGAGACTATCAGAACACAACTATGACATGTCGGTATTGCCGAGTAGTAGATCATGTGATCGAGAAGTGCCCGCAGCTGATAGCTAAGATTCAGGAAAGAAACAGTACCCCTACTCAGAATATTCAGATGATTTTCGTCGAGCAAAGACCAACCCCAGCCATTAATGTTGTTACCCGGAGTGGAGCTACGATGCACATACAGAATAAGGAGAAACAACCTGATGAGGCTTGTGTTCATAAGGCCCCCAAGAAAGTCCCAGCATTTGATATCGAAAGAGAAAAAGAGACATTCATGGAAGCCAAGAGAGATTTTGCTGATCCTAGCACGTCAGTAGCACCTGCGCAACCACATCAGCAGCAGTCGCAGCCACAAGAAGCTTCGACGGATAAAGTAAGTACACTGTCCTCCTTTTTACAGAGTTGTCTGAAGCTCTTAAGAAATCAGAATGCTTTAAGTGAGTTGCATAAAGTTATTGCTTCCTGTGAACCTCTGCAAAGTTCTGGTCAGGAAAAAACTGTTAATAGAGTCAGAAGAACTGGCAGGGAAATGAGATTGAATGCTCAGATAGGAGAGTATGATATGACTGATGTTATCTTGGACCTAGGATCAGAGGTAAATGTCTTAACTAAGCAAACCTGGGAACAAATGGGAAAACCTACCCTTGATTGGTCCCCTATACAGTTGAGATTATCCAATCAACAGAGGATTGTGCCCCTAGGAAGATTCCCTAGTGTCCCAGTAGATATTGATGGAGTCAGTACCTTCGCAGACTTTGAAGTTATTGAGATAATTGACGACATCAACCCCTATCCAGCCTTGCTAGGTATTGAGTGGGCACTAGACAATGATGCAGTCATTAACCTTAAGACGCGACAGATGACTTTCGAAGGGAAATATTTGAGAGTCATAGTACCATTGGACCCTTCTCAAGGAGAACGATACATAGAACCGCTCAGAGATGAAGATCAGGATGTCATGGACCATATTTATAATATCACAGCTAAGGAAGAAGATTATGTTGATCCTACTGCCGAAGGTATCATGGAGTGGCAGTGTGATAGCTCCTGCATGACAGATTTTAGATGATGGGTTAGAAAACTGGTAGAATAGACTTTATGAGCTACATGGACATAGATGTGCCAGAATTACCAAATCTCTCAGATGGCTTGGTGCACAGGTAAGAGTCCTACCTATTTTTGATGGCTTGTCAGACCCAGACCAGTTCATTGTACAATTCTCAGAACAGATACCAGATTCACAGAAAATGGAGACTCTAGATTCAGCATTCAAAGCCACAACAGGCAGATGGTGGAATGGCCATAAGAAGAACATTCCTAGTTGGGAAGCTTGTCAGAAGTTCCTTCGCCTGAGATTTATGGATCCACCCCAGGAGGTGCGAAGCTGGTTCGATGGAAAGCCTATCCCTCAGGAACATTTGGTACAATGCTACGAAGCATGGAAGCATGTACCTCAGGAAGAATGGGTACATCGGTTTGTGCATACTCTGGAACTGATAGCAAAGAATTGGTACGCGGAGGCTGAGCTTCGCCAGGATACTGTAAGTTGGGATTGTCTTGTTGATAGTTTTGTGCTTAGCTTTTCTACTAATGAATTTTGTCCAGCTTTAGATGCAGCTATCAGGTTGATCCATACTAAGGTATTTGATGATCAAGAAGTAGTAGAATACCGACCTAATTGGAAAGCACAAGAAGCTCATGCAGTAGAATGTTATAACCTCGCAATTGACGAGGATGATGATCCGCGCAATATTGATATTCCTGAGTCCGAAGGACACTCTGACGTACACGGACCAGCAGTCAAAGCCCCTGAAGTGACTCAACCCCCGAAGACGCGGACAGTCAACATCAGATCAGAATAATAGCCTAAGTATGCTACCATTGGAGATTATTGGGATGAAGAGATGGTAAGCAAAGTGACCCAACTTCTCCACGAATATCAGGACCTATTTTCGACAAAATTCTCAGAGATGAAAGGTATCCTTGGTGATATCGGTGTGATAAAGATCCCTTTGAAACCTGTTGCGAAGCCTGTGAAACAACGCCCTTATAGGTTGAACCCTAAGTATAAGGAAAAAGTTAGGATGGAGTTGGATAAGATGCTTGCTGCAGGAATCATTGAGCCTGTTGAAGAATCTGAGTGGGTCAGTCCTATGGTGGTGCAAGAGAAGAAGACTAAGGGTGAAATCCGAATCTATGTTGATATGAGGAAGCTGAATGATGCTTGTCTACATGATCCTTTCCCCACCCCCTTTACAGATGAAGTGTTAAACAATGTCGGGGGTCAAGAAGTGTACTCTTTTACTGATGGATTTTCAGGTTACCATCAGATCAGAATTGCTCCAGAGGATCGACATAAGACAACCTTTGCTACAGAAATGGGATCCTTTCAGTATACAGTTATGCCCTTTGGATTGAAGAATGCGCCTGCTATGTTTTCTAGAGTAGTCATCTCCGCATTTAAGGAATTTATACATAAATTCTTAGAAGTTTATTTTGATGATTGGAATATCTTTGGGCTACTAAAAGACCATATAACTAGTTTAAGACTCATGCTGGATAAGTGTAGACAGCACCATATTTCCTTGAACTTGAAAAAGTGTATCTTTTGTGCACCTTTTGGAATTCTGCTAGGTCACATTATATGTAAGCAAGGATTGATGATGGATCCTGCGAAGATAGATATTATTGTGAACCTGCCACCTCCGAAGTCCATTAAACAACTTCGAACTACGCTTGGTCACATTGGATATTACAGGAAATTCATCAAAGGGTATGCTCATATTACATCTCCGATGGAAAAGCAGTTGAAGAAAGATATTAAGTTCGAATGGACACCAGAGTGTCAAGCAAGCTTGGATATTTTGAAGGAAAAGATTGTCACTACCCCTATCTTAGTATTCCCTGACTGGAATAAGGATTTTCATGTGCATGTCGATGCATCCTCCATTGCTCTGGATATAGTATTGGCTAATTCAGGTGAAGGTAATATCGATCACCCTATTTCTTTTGCAGGTAGAAAATTGTCCACAACAGAGAAAAATTATACTACAACAGAATGAGAAGGTCTTGCTATGGTGTATGCATTGCAGAAGTTTCGACATTATCTGTTAGGATCTCATTTTAAGATGTTCACTGACCACTCTGCTTTGAAATATTTGGTTAACAAGCCTGTGCTAGGTGGCAGGATATGCAGATGGTTGATCCTGTTTCAGGAATATGACTTTGAGATCATAGTTAAGCCTGGAAGACTTAATCTAGGACCTGACCACTTGTCGAGGCTCAAGTCAGGAGAAGAACCCACCAGTTTGGACGAAGGTTTTCCTGATGCCCAGTTGTTTTCCATTTAGATGGTTGATGAATATTTTCAGGATATTGTTCAGTATTTGTCTACAGGTTTTCCACCCGCCGAGATGACAACACAGCAGAAAAACCAGCTGATGGTGAGAGCAGCCGACTTTACCTTAATAGCAGGACAGCTGTATAAGATGGGACCCGACGAAATACTATGCAGGTGTGTCTTAGAGCACGAAAAGCCGCTGATTTTGGCTGAGGCACACTCTGGAGCAGCAGGAGGTCACTATGCAGGTAAAGCTACAGCACAGAAGATTTTGACAGCCGGACTGTGGTGGCCCACAGTTCACAAGTATGCAAGAGAATATTGCCACAGCTGCGACATCTATCAAAGGATAGGCAAACCATCCAGGAGGGATGAGATGCCTCTAGTCCCACAGGTAACTTTACAAGAATTTGACAAGTGGGCTATTGATTTTGTTGGCCCTATCAATCCCCCTGCGAAGAAGTCAGGAGAAAGATATATTATTACAGCAACTGACTACCTTATCTGTTGGGCCGAAGCTCAACCAGTCAAGAACTGTAGTGCTGCTACAGCTGTAAATTTCATCTTCGATAACATCTTGTCCAGATTTGGGTGTCCTAGAATTCTTATGAGTGATCAAGGATCACATTTTCTAAATAAGACTATTGAAGTATTGACTGAAGAATTTCAAGTGTATCATCAGAAGAGTACTACCTATTATCTGCAAGCAAATGGAACTGTCGAAGCTTTTAACAAGATCCTTGAACATGCTCTGATGAAGGTTTGCAATGTTAACAGAAATGACTGGGATCTTAGAATTCCAGCAGTACTATGGGCTTATAGAACCACCTACAAGAATTTGACAAGCCATACACCTTTTAGGTTGGTCTATGGACAAGAAGCAGTCATGCCCATGGAGTACATTGTTCCTAGCCTCAGAATATTTGTTTCACAGAGATGGATGACCCAGCTATAATGACCGAAAGGCTGACAAAGATACTAGAACTTGAAGAGGATAGATTTATTGCAGGGTTCCAGCAGCAAGTGCAGAAAGCTCGCAAAAAAGCATGGCATGATATACACATCAAGAAGAAGCAGTTCCAGCAGGGTGATCTTGTGCTCTTATATGACAGCAAATTCATGAAATTCCCAGGTAAGTTCAAAACACATTGGAAAGGACCATACATAGTGCAGAAAGTTACTGATGGTGGCGCAATCCAGTTAGCTAAGTTGAATGGAGAAATTTTACCTTATATGGTAAATGGTAGTCGATTAAAGAAGTACAGGGATAGGTCGGGACATCCTAATCAGAAGTAACAACAAGAAGGAAAGTGTAAGTACCAAGAATAGTTGAAACTGGGTGCTAGACTATAAGGAAGTTGTTCTCAAAGCTACGAAGTGTGGAAGACTGTCAAAATTCGAAGGTTAAAGTTTGGTTGCTGCGTGGGTCAGGATGGGTCGAAGGTCAATATTGTGGTGAAGCTACTCATCAAGGTGAAGCTGAAGTTAGTGGTTATGTCGAAGATCAAAGGTGTGTCGTAGCCTAAAATGTGACTTATGGGACAAACTAGACTTGACGGCGCCAACACGAGAACTACCCTAACTGATTGTAATGATGAGATTTTGGGAAAATCTCATGCTGTGTGGACAGGATTTCTGCCACTCCATCAGATTCAGCGCCATTAATGCACCATGATGACAAATTCTATTGCAGGATTCTATAAGAAGCTACATTGGCCTACGACTCCTGCATTGTGCATTTCTTTGAGTTTCTTCAGTTAGGACTATGTAGAATGATCGTGAAGCCTAGGATTTATTACAAGAGTTCACGGAGAGAGGTCTGCAGAACCTTCTGAGAAATCCACCTATGCAGAAATGCTCGACCAGGACGAAGAAAGGAAGAAGTTCGCTCTAAACTAGACAAAGGAAGGCATAATTTGGCTCTAATGTGGAGCGAAGAAAGGCACAAGGCCTCACAAGAAGACTCTGGAGGATCCCGCCATGTATCCTCCTAGATGGGGCCGCTAATAGATTTAGAAGGCCCAATGAGTCCCATGACCATCATAAATATTCAGAGATGCAGATGGATATAGATCCTGACAGAATGCAAAGGGAGACCATGTATGGCTTTAGCAAGCAGAGCACTATGTTTCACCAACAAGAATCTACAACCAGAAAAGCAGCAAAGTGTCCTGGGACGGGACACTGGTGAGTCTTAGGGGCCTGTTGGGGCACGCACCCTAACGGTCCTTAAGGTGGGTAACTCCATGCATTTTGTGGGAGCTTTGTAAGCAGAGTTATGACTCAAAATAGTCTTAGGGGTGTCGGGGTTGAGTCAAAGTCCTCTTTTTGTAATAAACCCATGGTTTAAGCCCATGGCTTTGTAATAAGTGCACTGTATAAATAAGCACTCTTGTAAAGAAGTCATGTTAGGTCTTTGATGATTATCTTATGATGCTAATGTAATGCAAAGTTAATAGCTATCTAAGGGTTCCGTAAGAAAGATAATTCCCAGCTGTGTGCGTGGACGACTCTGCAGCTTTGTGCGCAGAGGGTTTTGGTACTAAGGAAAGATCTGCAGCTGTGTGCACAGAGGCCTGTAGCTGTGTGCACGGATTTGAGGACTTGAAGGGATCTGCAGCTGAGTGCACAGATTAGAACTGTGGTTTTTGTAAAGAATTGAATAAAACACAGTTCTGTGGACGTAGCCCCTACACTGGGGGTGAACCATGTTATATCTGGTGTGGTGGTTCTTTTGTGCTTTTTTTGTTATGTTCTGTTATGCATTGATAAGTAAATAACTTATAAGTAAGATCACTGCTAAATAATAACTTTGCTGTGAATTCCCAGTAAGGGTTAAGTAAGTAACTGTTTGTTTATCTAGTTGCGAAGTTATATACGGATTGTCGAAGCTTTGTATTGTATGATCATAATTTGTCAAAGGCTAAAGGTATAGTAATATCCCTCTTTTACTTGCAGAAACCTGATTCTGCGGCACCCCATAGCTGTTTCGGGTGAGACTACAACCTGCTCATAGGTTGTTGCCGAAAGGGCCAACACTGTGGGTCTTTTGTTGATGCAAAATTAATGGTGTAAAACCCAGGTCTGCCCTATAGCCCAACAAGTTTTTACTTTGGAATCTAGCCATTCTGGTGCTTTGGTTTCACTGATCGGTCAGCTCCCTTCTTTGAATTGCGAAAATGTAGCAGGAAATTTTGCTGCAGTCATGTGGTCGGTATCTTCTTTGTCGGCTGTCTCGACTTTGAGTACTGTGTGAGTTGGTTTTGTTGTTTCTCAATGCTATGACTTCCATCAAAATCTTTTTCCTTCTGGATTTTTCCTTTTCCATTTGTAGTCTTGTTGACTATGGTATTGTCTTGGTTTGTATGTTATTACATGTTATTGTCAGTCGATCACAATTTTGTGTTAGGGTTTTGTTCTCGGTCGGTTCTATAAACGCTTTGATTTGTTTTGTAGTTTCAACTAACTTTTTCGTTTTGTGGTATAAAGCTGAAGTCTTTGATGAAGTTATCTCTAAGTTCATGCCATTGAAATGTTTCACCTCGTGCTTCTTCCATTTTGTACCATTTGTTTGGTAAGTCTGCTAATGTCGATGGAAACAGGTGTGGCCATGTATGTTCGTCTTTATACCCAAATCTTTTCCACTCTTTTTCACATGTTCTTATGTGTTCTTCTAGGTCCTGCCCTTGGATGAACATATGTATTTGTGCTTGTTTGGTTAGCCTTTTTCCTCCAAATATTTCTACAATGTAAGTCGAAGCTGTTGTCCATGTCTACAATCTTGATTGATGGGTATCCCACCATTTAGTAGCTTGTCCTGTGAAGGTTTCTACTAGGCTTTGTAGTCCGCCAAGTTCACCAATGTTTTTAGATACTTGTTCTATATGCATAACTGGTGATTCTCGTTCTTTGTATCTTGGGATTTGTTTGATAATTATATTTGTTGGTTTTAAGGTAGGGTATTCCCTGCTTTTCTTTTCGAATATTTTTGGGATGATGGAAACTAAGAAACATTGTTGGACTGGTTTCTTATATACTGTTTGAATGGTCCAGAAGCCTCTTTCTTGTGTCTCATACTTTTTGACTTCCCAATCATATAATTATGTGTTTGAGTTGTATCCTACTGAATCTTGATTGCCTAAGTAAATATTTCCATAGACATTGGGTTTTGTGTACTCTTCATTATTTTGTATTTGATATAATTTTCGGATGTCAACTTCTTCATCAATAGGTTCTATCCAAGGTTCTCCTTGGGATGGATGGATAGGTACTATGAATTTCTACCCATTCCCATTTAGTTTTATCCTTTCTTTGTCTAAATATATAGATGCTTGCTTTCATTTTTCTTCCCCAAGGTCGACCTACTAAAGCTGGGAACGAACTGGATCCTTCGTTAGGGTCAATAATTTCAAAGTCAACTTTGGTTGATATTTCTTTTATTGTTGTATCAACATTTCTCCAAACTCTAATAGGTTCGATCAGACCTTGTTTGACTAATTTGAGGTATATTCCTGACTCATATAGTCGAGGTCTACCCAATTGTTCCGAAGTGTCATGAGTCATAATATTTACTTGTGAGCCGAAGTTGAGTACAACTTGTCGAACATGGTATCCTTCAATTTCTAGGTCAACAAATGGATCGGCATCATTTTTGTCCTTCTAGTTTAGACTGCAAATGTTTTTTGTTTGTTTATCTGTATTATTATTATGCTTCATTTTATACAATAATTCAATGAATTGAGATACCACTTTATCATGTTGTACTAAACGTATTAATTCTTTAACCGTGATTTTTCGATTATCATCAGCTTCTTCTTGTCGAGCAAATTCTTTAAATATATTTTTTGCATCATTATACAATTGTTTTTGTTTAGCTGGGTTAGGATAATCATTCTTTTATTTTATTTTACTTATGTGTGGATTATCACTCCCATTTTTTGTCTCCTGTCGGGTTACTATATGCAGATTCTTCATATTGATTACATCATGTTTTTGAATGCACGACAAGACATTAACATTTTTCTTTTTATTGATTTTATCAAGCATAGTTGGGAAATCCTCTAATGAGTGATCACTGACTCCATAGCTAGTACAAAATTTTAAATTGCTTATGTCCTTGTATGGGCAGTATGCATATCGATGACCTTCTTTATAGTATGTGAAACACTGAAACCAATGTTGTAATCTCACGGATCATAGAGGGTTACCAATAATACACATTAAAGCATACAGACATAACAAACACAAGAGACAAGAACATATATGTAGAATAACAGATTATATTATATCATGAGGGTCCATACAAACACAGAACTGAACCGAGTTCTCATCTGGCTCAACAGCCTAATATATATGATTTACAAACAGTTACATATAACTACCTGTCGTTTCAGTCAACTGACACGACCTTATGCGGCTGACCTAATCTCTCATTAGTCGGCTCATCGACAAGATCCCCCAACAGGTTACAGGGTGGTTTTTGGCACCAAACCTACACCTCCTATATTATGGCCTGACAAGGACAAACGACACCTCAAACAAAGTGGCTGACCACTGCAGTGGTTCCCATCTCTTTCCTCATTTTTTCATGGAAGCAGGAATGCTTCTAGAACTAAACAATGAGGAATTGAGCCACTAGAGAAACAGGGAATTAAGATCACTCAAGCTAATTTAGTTTATTTTGGTATTTTTTATATTACAACATAGTTTTGTAATAAAGAAGGAGGCCCCTCATTATAAAAAGGGACACACTCTCTAATGGAAGTATCTTTGTTTGCCGAAAACCTAATTGTATTTTATTTCTCACTTCCTGTTAGTCGCATATTCATTTGTTGCATGTTATTTTAGGTTTTTATGGTTGCTGCTAGATTTTTCCAGTGTGCCTCTTCCCATGGCTACGATCTAGCTCCACCTCTTTTAATTTCTCTTTCCTCTATGAGTTGGCCTGCCTCTTGGCTATGCCCTCTCCCAGGTGGAATTTCCCCATGGCTTGATTTCCAGGAGCAGGAGGAAGACACACTCTTTGATCCCATGCTTTCTTCTGATTCTTGTTGCTACCAAGTTTTAATTGAGAACGCCCTCCTTCTTACTATGTGCAACTCTCAATCAGACTCGCGTGCCACTCCAACAAATTATCCTAGCCACTCTTTATTTTCCAAGCTAACTAATGCATTTCCCCATGAATTCTGTTGCTGGCTACGTTGAAGGCGTTTCCAGATAGTGCCAGGCCTACACTTGTTGCACCTAGGTCCTCCCTCCTACTTCAATCATATCATTAGCCCCTTTAAAACAATTGGCCATTTGTCCTTTGTCTTTAGTATGCAAAATAACATTTTTATTCTATTTTGGTAGGTTGATATTTTCCTTATCTGATCACCATAAGAAAAACCAAGAGCATGGCTAGATATCAATTTCAACAATGAACAATACCATATCATCTCATGAATTTTATTATCAAAGGAATTCCCCCTTGCGGGCATTTCCAAATGGTTTCTCAAACTCTTTGTCTAACACTTAAGCAGTTCTCTTCAAACCCTAGGTCACCAAGGTGATTTCATTTTTCCTTCAAACTTGAATAGTGAGATACCCAATGGGTAGAGGAAAACAAGGTGAATCCATCAAGACCACTTTCATCTTTTGGAGCTTCTTTCTCCCTCCTTGGCGGGCATTTTTCTGGAGCAATGAAAATATGGCTGAGAGGCACTTTTGTCAGATTGATATCTTCTTCCTGAAAGACATTTTGGTCAGGCTAATGATATGGTTGGATGCACCATACAATGCTATAGAGATCCACACTCTTAGAATATTTTTTTCATCACCCTATTAGCTATGGCGATAATTTCCATAAGTCCAGTTAGGCACATTTTACCAATAATTCCATACTAATTATCATTACATTCGGGATCTCGTCGTCAAACAAATCATCAAGCCAAAATATTGTTCATTAGAAGATCAAACTGCAGATATTTTTACAAAATCTCTTAGAAGGGTCAAATTTGATAAGTTTAGAAATGAACTTGGTATTTGTTCAAAATAATTTTTGGATCAAAGGGGGCATTGTTAGCAATTATGATCCAAAATGTTATGTTTACAAGTTTAGTTTAATAAATGTAAAAGGGAATCTACATGCTCACGTGATTATGTGAGGTGTCCCTAAGTTAGTTTCAGTAACGGTAAATTAGTTTTTACTCTTTGGATATTTAAATCCATCGAGTTTTCCATGTGAGGTAATCTTTCGGGACTTAGCCCTCACATATTTGTGATGTAATTATTTTCCTTCTTCATTAATAAAGTTATGTGTCTGAAGACACTTTGTCAAAGAGGTATCAGAGCATGCAGTTGAAGCTTGGTCAGGTTGGAACTTGGTTGGAAGGTGCTAAAGGTTGTTTGAAGAAGGTGATCTTCAAGGTTTTGGAATAGAAAAATTTTGACTTTAATTTGATGGTTCCTATTCTTTTGGGCTAAAATAGAATCTATGCAATAAATATTTTTTATTGACTCAGTATTTTCATTTTTCTTGGAGAGAGTAAATATTTTTTTAAGGCCAAGTTATTTAAAATTTTTGTGGAAGTGAATTAAAAAAAAAAAAGGCAGAGTTAAAGACCAATGTAGAGCATACACCATAATCTAGCGTGAAGAGAGTTCAAGCATTAAAGTGAAGCATAGGAAGGACATTTGTTTTGGAGGAGGCATTAAAGACCAGCATAGAGCATAAACCAGCATTAAAGATGAATCCAAGCATGAAGAGTTCCTGTTCAGCGTAACCCAGCATGAAGAGAGTTCACCATTTTGGAGTCAACGTAGAGACCAGTGTGGAGGAGAAGAGTTCACCAGCATGTAGAAGAGAGACACCAGCGTGGAGGCAAAGAGTTCACTAGTGTGTAGAAGAGAGAAACCAGCATGGAGGAGAAGAGTTCACCAACATGTAGAAGAGAAGTGTTGAAGAGGAGAACTGAATCATCGTGAAGAGTTCAGCATAACCTAGGCATTGAAGAAGAGAACGCGCATGTCTTGCAGATTGGGTGCATGAGGCTCGGGGGCTCGAAATGAGAGAACAACAGAGAAAACCAGCCAACTCATTGTAGAGACCAGCGTTAAAAAATTCTGAAAGAAAGACACCAGCAAACTCAATGTAAAGCCAACGTTAAATCACCAACGAAGTGTGAAACTCAGACCATTAAAGAACCAAAGAAGTGTGAAAATTAGCCGAATTTTGAAGTCGGGGCAATTATTATTCTGAGACTGGATGAGCGAGAGCCAGCTGGAGAGATAAGGTAATTTATTATTCATTTTTTATTTTTGGAGATTTTGTATATTTTATAAAAAAAGTGGAGAAATAAAACTTTTAAAAAAGGGTTATTTTTGGGAGTTGATGGGACTGGAACTTGTGCCTCCCACTCAACAATCTTGTATCCCTCCAATTCACCTATAAAGATTTGTTATTTTTTGGAGTGATAAGGTGCATTTTTTATTTGGCATTGGAGTAATAAGGAGCATTGTTGGCATCATACAGAGTACTTGTATTTTCGCTCAAGGTTTGATTAGAGCAAAGTGAAGCTCTATCAAATTCTTTTCTTGAGGCTATAAGTGGGTCAAGGCCAAGACCTATAGCTCTCTTTTGCATGGTGTGTGGTGTTTCTTGCAATATTTCATGGTGACTCTTGTTTATGCTTAATTTTTCTTTCGTGTTGGTGGTGATATTTTTGCATAAAATCTTCTATTGGTGATATAAGGTGATTGTTTTGGTGACATAAGGTGCTTTCTTTTTTAATTCTTGGAGCTATAAGGTTTGCATAATACACATCTTCTGGCGTTATAAGGTGTTTATTTTTTACAATGTCTAGAGTTGTAACTCTTTTTAAAGAATCTGACAAGTTGGAAGGATCGAAAAATTATAAACTTTGGAGTCGTCATATTCAAAGCACTCTTATTTACAATGAATTGTGGAAGGGTGTCTGTAATGCTCAGCCTACCAAACCGACTATTCCTAATTAGCTTTCAAAATGGGAACTAAAAGATGAGAAGGCCTTAGCATTGATTCATAGTACTGTTTCTAATGATATTTATGTGCATATTGAAAATAGTTCTAGTGCGTGGTCAGCCTGGAAGACATCGAAAGATTTATTTGATTCTCAAAGTGAAGCTAAGAAAATTTATCTCCAATTGAAGTTGTTTCAACAAAAATTGTCTTCAAGAGGTGATGTCATGGAGTACATTTCTAGATTGAAGAATGTCAAACAAGAAATTTCAAGAGTTGGTTTTGATAAAATTGAGGACAACATGATGGTGACCATTTTGATCGTAGGATTGCCTAAGACATATAAGCATTTTTTGGAAACTTTACAAATTACAAATAAATTGGATAATATTTCCTTTGACACACTAAGTGAATTACTTTCCACACATGACAAAAATTTTGGTAAAAGAAAGCAAGAAGGAGAAGATTTTTTCGTCGCAAATACTAGCAAACAGTCTTCAGGTAATCCTCAAAAGGGCAATGATCATAAAGCAAATGAACAACAACAAAATTATTTTCAATATTCAAATAGAGGTCGTGGTCAGGGTTTTGGAAGAGGAAGAGGCCATGAAAGAGGAAGAGGTTCTAAATAATCAAAAAGTACACAATCACAATTTTCTGGAAGAGGAAGAGGTTCAAAAAACCAACAGGTCTCTAGAAGAGGAAAAGGTAATAAACAGGTCACATGTTTTCGTTGTAATAGAGTTGGACATTATGTTTCAGACTGTAGAGTTTCATTTGAAAAAATTCTAAAAGAAAGGGAATCTAAAGAATCTTCATCAGTGACACATTATGCTCATGCAGGCGATAGTGAAAATTGTGAATATGTTTTTACAACACTTGGAAAATTAGAATCAATGGATTTTGTTCAAGTTCATCAGTTGGAATCAGTGAATTTTGTTTAGTCTTCTTATTGTTTCAAAAATGATTTTGAAGATGCTTGGATTATGGATATAGGGGCTACTCAGCATATTACACACATGAAAGATTTCTTTTGGAGTTATGAAGATTGTCATTTAAATTCAATATTCCTTGTAGATGATTCTATTCATTTTCCATAGGGAAAAGGAACAGTCAAGGTTGACTTGCCAGGAATTGGAGAAAGATTGATTTCTAATGTTTGGTATGTGCCTACATTTAAGAAAAAATTGTTGTCTTTAGTTGTCATTCACCAATTAGGACATCAAAATTTAATGGAAGATGGTATTCTTTTGGTTAATTCAAAAAAGGATGCATACAAAACAATTATGACAGGTTATGAAGACAAAAATCTTCTTAGGATGAAGGGAATAGTCATTCCTAGATCAACGAAACATTTGAAGGAATTTGTAGGTTTAGTTGAAATTGATGTTTCACCTATCAAGTTGTGGCACATTCGTTTTGGGCACTTGAATGTTGATAGTCTTGTACAGCTCCAACAACAAGGAATGGTAAAGGGGTTTCCTACTTTTCGGAAGGAAAATGCAAAGTGTGAAGCTTGCATTTATGGCAAATAGAGAAGGATATATTTTTCAAAAAGCACTTGGAGAGCAACAAGGAGATTACAGCTTGGTCATAGTGATTTTTGTGGTCCTTTGGAAACTTCACTTGGTGGTTGTAAATATTTTTTGTTGTTTATTGATGATTTTAGCAGGATGGTTTGGGTGTATTTCTTGAAGGAAAAATCAGAAGTGTTTGAAAAGTTTCAGTTGTTTCAAAATTTGGTGGAAGCAACGACAAAGGAAAAGATTGCTACTTTGAGAACTGATCATGGTGGTGAGTTTACATCAAATCATTTTTTGGCTTATTGTCAGGAAAAAGGGATTAAAAGACAGTTGACCAATTTTTATACTCCATATAAAAATGGAGTATTAGAAAGGATGAATCAAACTTTATTGGGCATGGCTAGAGCAATGTTATTTCTCAAAGGGTTGAATTCATGTTATTGGGCTGAAGCAGTTCATACAGTAGTTTCTTTTAGGAATCGATCTCCTTCATCATCACTTGATGGAATAACTCCTTTTGAGGCTCGGTATGGATTCAAACCTATGGTCAAACATTTGAGAGTTTTTGGTTTAGTTTGTTATGCACTTGTCCCAAAATAAAAGCGAAAGAAGTTAGAGTATAGAAGTGTTAAGTGCATGTTGATTGGTTATTTCGATGAGAAAAAGGGGTATAGGATTCTATCAGATGGAAAGTTTATTGTCAACCGGGATGTGATTTTTGATGAAACAAAAAGTTTAAGTGTAGAAGAGATTGAAAACCAACTTAGTCACTTAGACGAAAAAGTAACTAAGGAACAAATAAGGATGCAACACTTAAACAAGACAAGAAATGAACAATGGTTTGATTTCACTTCAGAAGTACAAGATGATGAACAGGTTGAAGATACTTTGAATTCTTCACAAGTTAACATGGATGATTCAAATCAAGTTAACATTGAAAAGAAGAAACCAAAATGGGAAACTAAGTTACTTCAAAATGTTAAGTCTGATGAAAAAGGTAAAACAAGTACAAGGAGTTCTAATATGGGTTCAGAAAATTTTGCTCTTTCTATTGTTGAACTAGCTACTTTTAATGAAGCAGTTGAATATGATGAATAGAAAATAGTGATGCAAAGTGAGTATGATGCAGTAATGAAGAATCAGACTTGGAAAATTGTTGATTGTCCACATGATGTTAAACCCATTGGTTGTAAGTGGGTTTACAGAACTAAGTACAAATCAAATGGAGCTATTGATAAATATAAGGCAAGATTGGTGGAAAAGGGTTTTTCTTAGAAAGAAGGGATTGATTATGAAGAAACTTTTGCTCCAAAAGTGAAATGGAATACTATTAGGATTGTGCTAGATTTAGCTACACAAAATGGATGGAAAGTGCATCAAATGGATGTAAAAAATGCATTTCTAAATGGTGATGTGCAAGAGGATGTTTATATGACTCAACCTCCTAGATTTGAGGTTCTAAGGAAAGAAAATCAAGTTTGTAAACTAGTGAATGCATTGTATGGATTGAAACAGGCTCCCGGAGCTTGGTATGAAAAAATGGATGCCTACCTACAGAAAGTTGGTTTTCTTCGTAGTGAGTCAGATGATACTTTGTATGTTCGAATCCAAGAAAACAACTTAGTCATATTGGTTATGTATGTTGATGATTTGCTCATAATAGGTAACAATAATGATAATATATTTCAGGTTAAGCAAGAACTTCAAATAGGTTTTGAAATGACAGACTTGGTATTACTTCAATACTATCTTGGAGTTGAAGTAAAGCAACGGGAAGGAAGAATATTTATTTCTCAAGCTAAGTACATTTCTGGATTATTGAAGAAGTTTGGAATGGAGGAATGTAAACTAGCGATTACGCCCATGGAGAAAATTTAAAACTGTCTAAGTTTGAAGGGTTGGGGACTTGTAAATAGTACTAGATATAAACAGTTAATTGGATGTTTCATTTACTTGATGAATACTCATCCTGATCTGTCTTATGCAGTCAACATACTTTCCAGATATATGCAGGAAGCTAGAGAAAGTCATTGGAATGCAACAAAAAGGGTGTTAAAGTATCTTCAAGGAACAAAGGATTTTGGACTTGAGTTTAAAAGAAACAAAAATTTCAAGCTTGTTGGTTATTCAGATGCAGATTTTCCTAGAGATGTTGATGAAAGGGCATCTAATCCAGGTTACTTAATGAATATGGGATCAGCTGCAGTGGCATGGAGTTGTAAAAAGTAGGATACAGTTACAAATTATACAGCAGAAGCAGAATATATTTCAGCTTGGGAAGCTGCTTGTGAGATAGTTTGGCTAAGAAGGATTTTGCAGGACCTCAAAGTTGATCAGAAAGAAGCAACTTCATTATTTATTGATAATCAATCAGCAATCAAGTTAGCCAAAAAACTTGTTTTTCATTCAAAGACTAAGCATGTGGATACTAAGTATCATTACATTCGGGCTCTCGTCGTCAAACAAATCATCAAGCCAAAGTATTGTCCATCATAAGATGAAACTGCAGATATTTTTACAAAATATCTTGGAAGGGTCAAATTTGATAAGTTTAGAAATGAACTTGGTATTTGTTCAAAGGAATTTTTGGATCAAAGGGGGGATTGTTAGGAATTATGATCCAAAATGTTATGTTTAGAAGTTTAGTTTAATAAATGTAAAAGGGCATATACACAATCACGTGATTATGTGAGGTATCCCTAAGTTAGTTTCAGTAATGGTAAACTAGTTGTTACTCTTTGGATATTTAAATCCATCAAGTTTTCCATGTGAGGTAATCTTTCGAGACTTAGCCCTCACATCTCTGTGATGTAATTATTTTCTATCTTCATTAATAAAGTTATGTGTCTGAGGACAAATCAAGTTATCCAAAAATCATGTTTTTCATTCAAAGACTAAGCATGTGGATACTAAGTATCATTACATTCGGACTCTCGTCGTCAAATAAATCATCAAGCCAAAGTATTGTCCATCAGAAGATCAAACTACAGATATTTTTACAAAATCTCTTGGAAGGGTCAAATTTGATAAGTTTAGAAATGAACTTGGTATTTGTTCAAAATAATTTTTGGATCAAAGGGGGGATTGTTAGGAATTATGATCCAAAATGTTGTGTTTATAAGTTTAGTTTAATAAATGTAAAAGGGCATATACACACTCACATGATTATGTGAGGTGTCCCTAAGTTAGTTTCAGTAACAGTAAATTAGTTGTTACTCTTTGGATATTTAAATCCATAGAGTTTTCCATGTGATATAATATTTCGGGACTTAGCCCTCACATCTCTGTGATGTAATTATTTTCCTTCTTCATTAATAAATTTATGTGTTTGAGGACACTTTGTCAGTCCATAAATTCTTCTTGAGGGTTTCTTCTTGATGTTATTAATTTGTCTATTGAACTCATATTGGATGAATTCTGAATGTGACTGTGATCAACCTATAATTTTCCACTAGAGTTTCAACATTACAAGTGATGCAATTGATTGAATGAAATCCAAGGAATATAACTGAACGTGTACATAAAATGACGCATTCCCTTGCAACTGATGAATTAGCTTGAGTTCAGAAGCAAGTAGATAATTATCGTTCTTACTCAGTTTGATATTACTTGCTATTATTATTTAGTTATACCCATTTTGTTGGTTGACAAGTCTGCATTATGCTCATTTTTTTAAGCTGAAAAAAGCGTGTCCATATTTTACAGGAGTGCGTTATATAAAATGAGAATGTTGGACAAGTTAAAAATCAACAAAAATTGCCTCAATCATCAATATTTTCATAATACAAGAAAGGTAGCAAACAAGAGATGAAATGACAAAATGTGAAATTGCTCATTCCTTCATATTCCAAACTTTGAAGCACCAGTTACCAATATACCATCATGAGGAGGGATCGATGAAGTGACGAATGTCAAGTCCACACACCATGAGACAACTCAAATTTGATTTCAAGAGACGTCGAGGTCACCTGCACCATTGATACAATGACATCACCATAGAAGGGGCGATATAGTTGGCATCACCACACAAGAAATCAAATCAAGAGCCCACGTGACTGTTCATGTTGTCATCATCATACTTGACAATGGTGTGTGTGAGGATTTGATGGACTCGTGGTGAACTTGACTGCTAATGATGATTCAATAATTTCCTGGATCATTATAAGGACACGATCATAGATTTCCTAAGATACAGAACAAGTGAATACTGGTAAAGAATAGGGATGACTAACTATTGTTTTGCTAAGGATCATGGGGGTCCTGATACATGATCCAAAATGATTGTTCTTCTTAGGAAGTCTGTTGTTTGATTTGTTTTATTTACTGCTAGGTGTTTCTTGGAAATTCAGTCATTTCTAAACATTCATGCAAAAGCAACTCCAACCATCGGGCTAGAGATGTTCATTACATTAGGAAGACCTCCTGATGCTG
This sequence comes from Pseudotsuga menziesii, assembly GCA_001517045.1. Classification (NCBI taxonomy): domain Eukaryota; kingdom Viridiplantae; phylum Streptophyta; class Pinopsida; order Pinales; family Pinaceae; genus Pseudotsuga; species Pseudotsuga menziesii. Next base: position 116,113 of record LPNX010733791.1, read on the forward strand.
GTAAGGGAAATGTAAATATGTTCATTACATTAGAAATACTTTCTGATTTTGGTAAGGGCAACGCTGTCCTGATAAGATGCAACACCACTATGGAAGTTGTTCCTAGAGTTCTCGATCCTACGAAGATCTCATCGAAGCCTCCAGACAAGGATGTGGACTCCATTACCACTAGGAACGGTCAGTTTGAACGAATGTTCGGACTAGGGGAGAAACGATCAGAGGTCTTTGTCATCATTGTCCTTGCTGCAAATTTCCAACTCTAATGAAGGTGATGACAAATCCAAAGATATTTTGCACTGAAATATCTCGTAGGAAGGATCTCATCATGGTAGAATATGAAGACAAGAATGGAAAGCCCATCAAGGATTTAGTATTGTCAATAAAGGGGGTTTTCTTCTCTAAGTCTGTGTAAATAACAATGTTACCAAGAGATATAGAGACCGGATAGAAATCCAAACACAGAAGGAGAATAAAACTTCCTCCCAAGTGCGAACACAGGAAGAACATGACTATCAAACACATAATGAACATAAAGGTCAGAAGTAGAAAAGTTCATGGGGCTAATTTAGCCTGTACGCAAGGAGGTGTGCACGAGGAATAAAATCGTTAGCGAAGCTTTGAAAGAATCCTGGTGATAGTTTATGATTCTTATTCCTCTTAGCATCTTCTTTCTAACATGGTGACTTCAAGTGCACATTGAGTAGTCTGTATTTAAACTTAGTTTTGATTTTCAAATTCAAAATGATTTGTAGATTGGTTGTTTTGTACAACATAAAAGATCCTAGCCTCAATTGAGTTAAGAAATTGGCTTACTATTATTGTTAATTATTGCATATGAATTTGTTTCTAGATGCAAGCTTATTCCTTTAAATATTTAATTTTGGTCATTTTGTTATTCTTGCTACAATGTGGAAAATAAATTATATTAATGTGGTTTTTTCTATAAATGTCTATCTTTGGCAATAGAAGGATAAACTAATTTACAAAAAAAAAACTTAATGAAAATATGATAGACAAAATGCTCATTCCACATATTCACAACACATCTCATTTCACATGCAACAAAGATTATATAATATTGATGTATTACAAAATCAGAAATTGTGCCCATGGCATATAATGGCAACTTGTGTCCAAAATTTTAAGTAAATGTAAATATTAATCTCGAACTACAAAAAAATTATAAACTATGTCCTGATATAAATATAAATAGTCAATAAATAAACTATTCTCAGTTGATACAACATCACTGAAATCACTAGTCACACAGTATAACCATTAGGTACATAGTTAAATGTCATCCTTATTCCAAGGAATGAAGCTCAACAAAGCATCTACTAGATTACATAATGCGCTACTGGGATGTGGTAGAGTTATATTTTCAAATAGAGGATATAAAATGTCCATCATATTCACAATATAATAGCCTTTTCCAATAGGGATACAGTGTAGCATTGCATTTGGGTTAGTCTTATGTATTCAAACCCTTGCAACTTTAACCCTTGATTTTACTGCAATGAGAAAGCATTTCTTTCCTTCCAACCCCATTTGGAAAGTTGGTGTCAACTCCTTAGCATTATATTGACCCTGAAAATAAATGATACAAAGTAAGATGCATGGAAATAAGAATTTAAACATTGATGATTCTAGATTAAATAATTAAAATCTTACCTAAATTGGTGTTTTCATTTTGTCAATTTGTAGTTTCGATGGAACCATTGGTGTTTTCTGTACCAAATGTTGATCATATTTTGATGCATGACTTTGCACCCAATAGAGAATGATTTCTAATATATTGATAAAATAAAATAAAATTGAACTAAATTACGAAATTTTTCAATAATTACTAGGGATGATGGAGTATCCATTGAAGTTAATTTCTTTTGTATTACTCTGTTCATAGGGGTTGTTAAGTCCCCTGTATTACTCCATCAAGGAAAAAAAATGCAATATATATATATATATATTCAAAAAATGAAAATAAAATGTTGTTTCAAATAATAATTAAACAACTAACCTCCACCACAGGCGTGATTTCAGCATGAGCATTTTGTACAGTAGGACATTGTTTATATGAGCAATCGGATATAAGAATTCAGATCATTAGTGTGAAAATATGTATATTGAGACAAGAGTAAAGAATTGGACACTAACACTTTCTTTGTTGACCACGTGTTCTCTCTCCATATCTTCAACTCTTTTTAGTAGTTCAGTTATTGTTGTTTTCAAAGATGTGATTTCCTCTGTTTTTTCTTTCATTGTAGCTTGGCTTACATCCAGCACCTCCTTTTATGGAATTTTCCCAAACAAGTTAGTTGGAATAACTCCTAAGCCAATGACACAACATTTTCCTCTTGCACCAACCCCTAGTACCTTAGCAAGGGAATCATCCCTAGATGCAAATTCTTGAGATGCAACTTCTACTTGTGCTTGTTCAATATTTTGCTAACATTGACATACAATTAAATCAGATCATAGAAGAAAATTTTTCCAACATGTAAAATGAAATTTTAATCAATATCTAAATTAAACGGTTTAGACCATACTATTGTTTCTCCTATAGCTGGTGTGATTGGAGTTCCATCCTTTTTTTGATGGCACTTCTTCCATAAGTATTCCCTAGTAATGGTTGTAGTTGTATCATCATAGGCTATAGTTTTATTCTAGTTGCAACAAGTAAAATAGCATGATTAAGTTGTGACATTAAAATGAAACTAAAATATGATAATATTTCTTATATCGGATAAAATATAATCACAGCTGTTTACCAAATCATCTTCGACCCGTTGATAACCTCGATGTCTAGAGGTGTGCAAGTCCCTCTCCTTTTCTCTATTTTCCTTGTTTTTTTCCTTATATCCTAGAAATTAATTGATAATAACATATATAAGTCAACATTACAAGCCAATAAACATTCTAAAAAACTCAATTATATAATATGTGAACGTTTTGATTACCAAGAATTCAGTGGTGCTTCATGATAGGATGAATTCTCTCCACACTTTCTCACTTATCCTAATTGGAGGAAAAAATTTTAATCTTTCCTTTGTTGACTGATAAGGGTCACAATATTTTTTGGTCAATCAATATCTATGATTGTTTTCCTTATGGCCAATGGATTTCATTCAATATTCTTTAAGGACCGGAGGGATTATGAATTTTGCGTGCAACGTACAAAAATTGCATTTTTAGATGTCATACATGGTTTGAAAATAAACTTCGAAATCATCCAAAAATATAAATGTTGAAAACAAATACATGCAATGTCTAAAACTCACATTAATAATGTTCCACAAGTCCTCCTTTAATTAATCTGAAACCTTCCTCCAATCAGAATAATTGATTGCAACCATTTCCCTTGCGAGCACACCTAGTAATGAAGATAGCTTCACGGAGTTTAGACAAATTGGTTGGTTCCTTTAATTGATATGAATTTCGATATTTTCCTCTAAGTTATTGAATTCTTGACTTTCTCTGTCGATGCTTGTGTAGAGGGATCTTCACCTTGTATACTAATATCTTGTTGGCATTGTTTTTTGTGAACATCTTCTATAAAAGAGGGGCACGAAAAGGTGTTATGGATTTCTAAGTCATAAATTTTATTTATGAAGAACTACAAAATTATACATTAATGAGATTCCCTTGTTCTTCATGTTGCTCCACCTATTTTTGTGTTAAGGGATCTTCCCCTTCTACACTGTTATCCATATGGCATGGTTTTTTGTGAACATCTTCTATAAAAGAAGGGCACATAAAGGTGTTATAGATTTCTTAATCATAAGATTTATAGTTATAAAGAACTAGAAAAATATGAATTAATGGGCTTACCTTGTTCATGTTTCTCCTCCTCCTGAAGAGACGAAAATGTATATTTTTCATTTTCTTCTTTGTTAGGACTATTAGAGACATTCAAAGGCATAGAAGGTGTAATCTTATTTTCTATTGTTTGTACGTTCCTCTTCGTTGTAACTGTATCCAAGAATGTTATTAAACATATGCCTAACATCATCATACAATAAAAGAAAACATTATACTGCAGAAGTAAATACATTGTTCTATTTCTAAATATTTACCTTGTGAGATGCATGCCCCTTTCTTTCCCATTTGATCATTTTTACGCGTTTTTTTTGAAAATTTGATCATCAGATTTTTTTGATTTCATGTCATAACCTGCTTTGTCTGTTCTTTTTTTTAATGATTAGAATATTGATTAGCCATAGCCTATTAGATTGTTATTAAAGTACAAAGTAATATGTTCTAACAATTTAAATTAAATAAAAGTAGTATTCCCATTTGCCATGATGGGGAATTTTGTTTTTTGCAAAGAACTCATAGATGTAACCTCTTGGGTGTCTCATCCACAATTTTATTAATATAAAACCTACTCGTTTCTATTAAAAAAACAATTTAAATTAAATAAAAATAATGATATACTTCAATCACAAACAAGCACTTACCTCCATGTCTCCACTTGTACAAAGCCTGCATAACCAAAAAAATAAAGTCTATCTTCACTCAATTGCTAACTGAAATTTGTTTAAATGATTAATATATCTAACAAGTTTCAAAAGTAAAAGGGAAGACTATATGTACAGACTATCTGCTAAAAGGAAGAAATGTCATAAATTGAGAGAGAGAGATGGGGTTAGAGTATTGTAGGTTTAGGTTAGACAGGTACACTAGCCAACAAGATATCTCATTCTCCAAGAGTGAAAACCCCTCAGCCTTAGAGGCTGCAAGCATGACAAGGTTTACACAAGAAGCCCCAAAGATGAACATGATAACAGTCTTGCAGCAGTGGGAAAGTGAAGTCCAACTCTAGTGGTCACAAAACAATAACAACCCAGCTAAATGAATGTCAAACAGTCCACGAATCAACTAGGAATACCCACCACAATCCAAGATCAACCCTAGAGGAAACCAAATGTTTTACAGAATTTTTAAAATTTTGTAGCATAGGAACCACTATTTTTATTCATGTCAATAAAGAAACCACATAATGCATATTACACTTACTAAGCATATGATGCAATTTTGTACAAAATGCAACACAGAATGTGTATTACACTTAAAATTTTGTAGTAGAGAAACCACTATTTTGGTTTCTGCCAATAAAGAAACCACAAAATGTTTTCATTGTTTGTTGTTTTCATGAAAGCATTGATAAAATACCTGCAATAACACAAAATGAAGAACAAGAATGCAATAAACTTAAGTTACACCTCACATAGTTCACCTCAATATATCCCAACAACTTAGCTTCAGCTTTCATGGTGTTGAATACTAGAATTAAAGCAAGTAAATGCTGGCCTGTGCAAAAATAAAACATCGCCCTTTCCTAGCAAAACTATTCGCGAGAGATAAAATGTGAAAAGTTATGTTAGGGGTCCCATTTTCTTTTAATTTCATTTTTTTTTGTTTTTTTGGTAAGCTTAATTTCGTTTTTGTTGTTGTTGTATAGATAGCAAAAAAAACCAAGTTTTCTCCTAAGGTTTTCAATGGAAAGGGGAAGGACTCTAGTACTAGGAGTCATGTAGGTGGCCCAAAGGAAGGAACAAGGGAACAAAAGAAATTGATCAAAAGGAAATGAAATATTAGCCTATTCTGGGGGATGCCAGGAAGTTAAATAATGTAATAAGCATTTATTTTAAGGCATTGAATGCGAGGTTTACTTTTAGAAGGATGGGGATAATGAGTTTGTTTCAATAAATTTAAGTTCATTAGTAATCAATTTTAGCTTACCACATAAGGTATTTCATTTTCATCTAAGGTTAGATGTCAAGGTTACATCCAAACATAGTATTATTTATAGTAGGTATCTACTGCATTTATACCTAGGGATATTAGAATAATGAGAAGAGATATACGGTGTTACATTTAATCTATATGATCTCCATAAGTTTGACAATTCAATACATTGGTTAAGGTCCTACGTGGAGAAAACCTACAAGAACCTATATAATGCTTTTAAACATTAAGATTTTTTATCATTACCTCTTCCAACCATATGCAATTCTTATAAAGATAAAAGGAATTTGAACCATTAACCTATTTTTTTTAGACCAATATTATACCATTGAAACTATTCTCCTCATGAAAATTTGATAACTTGCTTGATGGACCATATGAATATGATGTGACCCCCATCTCCTTATAAGTATAATTTTTAACCTACAATGTCAACCCTCCATCTTTTTATAATTTTGAAACAAATTATAGGTATATACCTAGTATTGTATGTTATCCACCTGAATGGCACCTCTCCATCCGAGTGCCGACATCCCTCATGTTGGAACACAAAAGGACATCTATGGATTGAGGGTTGCCCAAAACACTATAGATGAGCTTATTATGAACTACATTCATTATCCATCCAGTTGGTTATTTTTACCCTTTAGCTATGTCAAGTCATGTATGTGACTCTCTATATATGCAACTCGCGTGTTGTATGCGAGTATCGGTTGTTGCATGTCATGTACAGATGTGTACGTGGGTTGCCCTTATAGAAACTCACGGGTCATATGCGAGTTTCCAGTATTGATACCCGCGTACATGCCCCTTTGACATTAAAAATAAAAACACGTGATTACTTGAGATTAGTTAAGCATTTAACCTTAATCTCCTTAACTGTCTCAACCTCCTCAACCTTCGAAACTGCCTTATTTCACCAAGTATAAATACAGGCCTTGGGGAGGGTGTTAAGGACATACACTTGGAGAGCAAAGTTATGCTGGTGGAGTTTATATAGAAGTCTTTGGAGCAGTGGAACTCAGAATCCTTTGGTTGCAGAGGAGTCCTTGTCTCATGTGTTGGGTTGTAATCTGAACTCTTTCATTATTGTTAATAAAGAGAATCCTTCTTCCATATGTGTCTTGAATGTATCTCATGTATTGTGGTTTGATAAATGTTTATGTTTTAGCATTCTGTATATGATTTTTCTAACCTGGTTATATATATGTATCATCTTGTATTTGTAAGATTGACTCTTGACAGGTGAAGGAGAAAGCATCCCTGAAGACTTTGGAGGAGAAGCAGAACGGAAGAGGACAAGCTAGGATCAACCGTCGTGTATCGGGTGAGTCTTTCCTATCCTCCTATTTCCTTTACTGCAATCTAGAGTCAATTGTCTGCAAGTTTATTGAGTATGTTGGTAACCCCAGACCTTCGATTATAAGGTGTTTATTCCTGTACAACAGAACTGGCGACTCCCCTGGGGAGCCCAGACTGCTATAGGTTGTTTCTGTCACCCCTGACCAGTCTTTGCTTTGAAGTTTGTGTGTGGTTTTTTATCTTGGTTCATACTTCTCACAGTGTTTGAAAGTCTTGTGGATTTTTCTTGTTTTTTGGGAAAAATTGTGTACCTGTACACGGGTTGCTCTTCTGCACAGTCGCATATAGAGGCCTACATACACGAGTTGCTCTCTTGGACAGTCGCATACAGCATGCGAGTTGCCCTTCTATACATTCACGTACAAGCCTGGAAATAGGGATTTTTTAGAAATGGGTTTGCTTGTCCCTCTCTTTGTATAATTCTTGTTTATGAGTTGATTTTCTTGATGAATACTGTGCTCCTTATCTGAAGGCCTTTGGTGACCACACTTTGTGCTTTTTTATAAAGCCCTTGGGTTTCTTTTGCTTGGATTATTTTCTATTTGCATGCTGAAGTAGCTTGGCCTGTTTGGGATTATAGGGTGAAGTGTCTCTGTCCAGATCAGTGATCAGGGTCTTGGGCATTGTTTTTTCCAGTCTGTCTTTTGATAGTGGTTGGTTATCACTTGCCTTTATGAGTTTACAGTGATTTTTGTGATTGTGTGCACCCAAGCTAGGGTTCCTAGCCTTCCTTTGTTGGTTGATTCTTGGTTCTTGTAGCCTGTTTTACTTCAGTTTGTTGGCTTTATACAATTGATTAGATTCAAGTTTACTCAAGTATAGTGCATTTTAGGTGCATGGTAGAGTTTGAGCATTTTTAAAAGTGAAAAGAAAACATTGTCAAGCTTTTGCATTTTACTTTTGCATAAGTAGTGTTTATTTTAGTTTAAAAATATAATCCCAAAACTACAAAAAACATAGGCTTAGTTTCTTTTATCGTTTGCATTCAGTTCATCAATATACATTTGCAAAAAAGAAAAAGAAGTTTGCTTAAATAGTGGTAATTTGCTTTGAAAAATACACCTTTACTTTTATTTATTTCTTATCGAGTCAAAAACACCATAAGTACATCACTCCATTTCCTTCTGAGTAAGAAACGGCCCTTTAAAATGAACGCATAATTAAAATTTACTAGTAAGTTTTGTTTTTAGGGGCCTTTTCACCTACTAGCTTAGGCTAGACTTGTGGGATAGGAAGTGTAAACTTCCCACAAGTTATAAAACTTAGATGTAGTGGACCTTTCTTTAGGTAAATCCTTGACTTTATCGACTGTATCTGGGAAGCTCCTCTCAAACGGGAGTCAAGCATAAGGCCGCGTGGAGGCTTGGACAGAGGAGATAACCCTCTGAATCCTCGTCAAAGCGTAGATCAGGACTTTTATGCATCTGGGGATTCTGTCCTAGACACAGTTTTGGGCTCAACTACCTTGACACTTCGTACGAGTCAGGATTGCGACTGTCCCCCCAGACTGTTGGTATAGCTAAGGTAGCCTTTAGTCTCTTGACTTTTAGGGTTCATACCTAGGTAAACCGAAAGGTTATTTATGGTTCACCTTGAACGGGCTTGGAAGGTAACCCTTGTTGAAAGTGTAGGAGGGTGGTTGGGTGATTCCTCTGCTTGTGCCTAAGAACCACTTCAAGGACGCCAAGTAATCGTTCATCATCTTTCTTCGGGAAAGTATATCTTTTATCCTTGTTTGATTACTTGAGACTTTAGGATTTTTAAAGTGTATGCTCTGTGGTTTTTCCTGTGTTTAGTTGGCCTTAGGGTGTGATTTGTCAAATTTTCAATCGTGGAGGACCAACCTTTTAGAAGGTCAAGAAGGTTGAGAAACCTTCCTCCTCTCGTCACATTGGAGCCTTCACCTCCACCCCAAAGGCAGAGATTGGACACAGACGGTTCATTTGAACCGGTAGGGATAAGTGAAGTTCTTGGTGAACCATAACTGATAGCTAACCGTTTTGATCTTGATACAGTTGAGATAGAAGAATTGCAGACTGACGAGTTTGCAAGAAATTTTAACACCCCCTTGACTGATTTAAATGATCCTGTGATCGTTCAAGATAGACCTTTTGATTCACATTTATTAGGTGTCCCTGTGGGTAGAATCATGTCTTCTATGGAAGAAAGTCCTTTTTTGTTCATCTCAACCGTTTCGGTTGAAGGGGTACTACCTCCCCCGGTAAGTGCCCCTAGATCTAGTTTACCTTCTACACCTTTGACTCCAGCGAGCTGGGTGGTTCAGCCACCGGTTCACTCAAACCTAGCAGGCACTTCTAGTGACATGGTTACTAGGATCCCCAATATACCTACCATTCTTTCTTCCTTTCCATATACTACCCAGAGTGGTCCGGTAGGATCCTCGGTGTTTGTCCAAGGATTTCCTTGGAATGGGGGGCACATTCCCCCATCCAGTCCATACGTAGGTCCATCACCTTCCTATGTCGGAGTGCAGTTTGGGAACAACACCTCTTATGGGCAAATTTTCCAAACCCCATTTTTGGTCCCATTCACGAGCTCTCCCTTTTCGTCGTTTAGCGAAGGGATACCGGCTCCTATCTTTCAGACCCCTATCTCTATGGGGATGGCCCGAACTTCTTATACTGCATCTCCCACACATAATCCTATGGCTTACAGATGGAATCCGTTTTAGAGTAATCTTTCCACTTCACAATTGGTGGCAGGGGGAAACCCCACTTTTACCCATGGGCATTCGGGGGCAGGTCCCTCTAATTCCCAAGCTGGCACATTCAGTACCCCGGTTCCACCCAAACTTATGTTTCTGGCAAATTTAAATCTGCCAGATTTGTCAAAATTGATGAATGATCCGGTCAGGCATGACCCCTTGTGGCCACCTGCTCCCAACAAATTGCCATTGGATATCCCTAAGTTCGAAGGAAAAGTTGGCGGAGATCCTGGGGCTCATGCCACCACATTCCATTTATGGTGTTCTTCGAATTCGCGAAAATTTAGTTAGGTTGAGGCTATTCCAAAGAACCTTGACAGGTACTACGGAAAAATGGTATATTGAATTTCCTTTTGCTGCTTTTAGTAGTTTCTGGGACTTGGCTAGTGCATTTCTTAGCCACTTTCATCTTTCGGTCCGATATGATTTTGGAACAGACTTGTTGTCTACTTTTAGGAAAAAAAAGGCCACCCACATCTCGGATCACATCCAACAATGGAGAAGGTGAAAGAGCCTTATAAAAGCCACTATCCCTCCTGAGTTTCTTTTAGAGTGGTTCCTTAAATCCCTGTTGCCCTACATATCTAAGGACGTATCCACCTCGGGAGTGATGAATGAATAAGAAGCCATTCTCAGGGCCCAGCAACTGGATTTTATTTATTCACAATCTGAGATCTTGTACGAGATTATCCTTGAGGCACCGAGGCCTTCGCACGATGTGGAGAAGCCTAAGCCTGGACCCCATGCCGATGGTGTGGTTGGGTCCGTTAACTCTCCCACTGTAGAGTCTTTGGCCAAGCAACTTCACCAGTTTTCTGTCAAACAGTCTACGGCGGAGGCAACAAAGGTTTCCCCCTCCCCCCAGAGTGCAAATTTATTTGCACAAACCTTTCAGAAGGGCAATCAGCAGCCCGACGGGAAGAAAAATAAAGGTAAGAAGGGAGAGGGAAACCAAAACAAGGAAAATCCCGCAAACAGTGCTGATGGGGGAAAGAAAGAAAAGAAGAAGGTCAAGCTCCTGTGTAAGTTGTGCCACGAGGACCACCGTACTCACCTTTGTCCCCTTATGGATCAATCCCAGAAGCTGCTTAAAGATCAACAACCGACTGTCCTAAAGGATCCCTTTCCCCAAGGACATAACTTTGCTTCAGCTTCTAACGTAGCAGGGGGCACTCAAACTGCCCCTGACCCAAACTATATCAACATGGTTCGATCTTCGACTTTGTTGCAGACAAGGAACAAAAATTATGAGAAAGAGACTCTTGAGAAGGGTAAAGCTATAGGTGAAACTTCAAACCCTCTCACAATAGAGAAACCTATTGAAACTATGCCGAAGATACCGAAAGGTGTCTTCAAGAAGACCTTGCATAATCATAATGCTAGGGCTGCTTCAAACTACTCTGTGGTTGAATATTTAGCTCAAACCCCGTGTGCAATGTCATCTTTAGAGGTGTTACAGAGTTGTCATGCTCAGCGGGATGCTCTCTTAGCAGCTTTAGGCAGCATGGACTCTTCGAGTCTCATGGTGAAATTTCATTTGTCGAATGTTAAGATTCGCCTGCCTTACCATGTAGCCTTATCAATAGATGTCGTCCATGCTGGTAAGACCATTGGAAGGGTAGTTGTTGATGAGGGGGCTTCTACATGTGTTATGTCCTTGACCTGTTGGAAAGCTCTTGGATACCCAAAGCTGGTCCCATCAAACAATTTGCTTACTACTTTTGATGGAAGATCCTTCCGTCCGCATGGTATCCTACTGGCTTTTGAAATTAAGTTGGTAGGAAAAGCAGTGTCTATTGAAGTAGAAGTGATTGATGCTCCTTTGGACTACAATTTGCTTCTGGGAAGAAACTGGACTTATGCGATGTCCGCTATTGCGTCGGTCATTTTTCGTGTAGTGGTTTTTCCACATGAGGGCAAGTTGGTTACTATTGACCAACTTAATTTTACCCGAAAAGATCGTTTAGAGTCTAATGAGTCCGCTGTGCCATTGGTTGATTAGGTCAAACCTGCTGCACAGAGCTTGGGGGCTAGAATGTACACATCACTGATGGGTACATTCGATCTTCCAGCCCCGATTAATTACATTGGTTCTACTAGTGTGGAGAATTCCATAGCTATGGTTGTTGATAGGACTGACCCTTGGGTTCTCCCAACCCCCCACGAACCAGAAGTGCCCTTATCGGTAGTGGAGGTTGCTTATCAAGCTATCACTCAAGCCACTGTTGATCCCATTCTAGATCCTCTAACAGTCTCGGAAGATTTGAAAGAAGTATATTTGCCTGTATGGGCGGAAAACTCTTCACATTCTATAGATTGTTTAGACATGGTTTTACCTTCCAATGAAGCTCTTCTGGAAGCCATGAGTGGACGTGATAAGATTTGTGAGGATCTTCATCATCGATCCTATTTTCTTCCAGAACTAAGCAGAATAGAAAAACAAGAGTTTCGCTTGAGACTGTCAGAAGATGTTGATATGTCTATCAATCCCTTGCCTAGGGAAGGAATGTTTACCGAGGGGAATATGGGAAATATTTCTGCCACTATACCTATTAACATCTCTGTAAACCCTGATGTCATGGAAAACATATATATAGGTGCAAACTGCTCTCTTGAAGAGATTGCTATCTATATTGCCCTGTTTAAGGAATTCCGCGATGTCTTTGCCTTGTCATATGAGGAGATGCCAAGCATAGATCCATCCATTGTTGAACATGAGAGATGAACATATCCTGATGCCAAGCCAGTTCGACAAAAGTTAGGACCTGTTAACCCGCTCAAAGCAGCAACTGTGAAAGCAGAAGTTGAAAAGCTGTTGAAGGCTGGTTTTATCTATCCCATAGCTTTGACTGAATGGGTATACAACCATGTTCCTATTGATAAGAAGCAAGGGACTATTTGTGTCTGTACAGACTTTAGAGATCTCAATAAAGCCTATCCTAAGGACAACTATCCCACACAATTTATAGACCAGATCATAGATGCATGTGTGGGAAGTGAGGTGTTTTCGTTTATGGATGGTTTCTTCGGATACAATCAAATTCAAATAAAACCAGAAGACCAACATAAAACTGCTTTCATTTGTCCTTGGGGTACTTTCGCGTACAATAAAATTCCCTTTGGATTGAAAAATGCTGGGGCAACCTTCCAACGGGCTATGAACTTTGCTTTCCATGACATTAAAGCCATTGTTGAACCATACCTTGATGATCTGCCTGCACATTATCGTAAGAGGATCCAACATATAGATCATTTACGGTTGATATTTGAAAGATGCAGATATTATAAAATCCACTTGAATCCCCACAAGTGTGTATTCTATGTCGAGTTAGGAAGATTACTTGGATTCATTGTCTCTAGTAGAGGCATCCAGGTGGATCCTTTGAAAGTTGAGGCCATTGTAAATCTTCCTCCTCACCGTTCTCTCAGGAAACTTTAAATCCTGCAAGGAAAGTCTAATTTTATTTGACGTTTTATTGTTAATTATGCCAAGATCACTAAGGGTTCCATCTGCCTGCTCAAACAGGACACCCCATTTGTATGGGATGAAACCGCACAACTTGCATTCGAGGCGTTGAAAAAAGCTTTGCTGTTGGCACCCTTATTACGTCCACCAGATTATTCTAGAGATTTTATATTATATCTGGCCGCATCGGAGTCGACCATTGGGGTAGTACTAGTCCAGGAGGACGATAAGCTTGTAGAGCATGTCGTTTATTATCTTAGCCATGCTTTGGCTAGACCTGAACTTAGATACTCCCATGTTGATAAATTAGCCTTAGCAGTTGTTTATGTTGTGCATAGGTTACATCACTACATTTTACTAAGGACCACCATAGTAGTGGCGGATGTGAATCCATTCCAATATGTTTTATCCTGATGGATTGTTGGGGGAAAATTTAACAAATGGATAGTCATTCTCCAAGAGTTTGACTTGGATTTCCAATCCGCTAAGTCTAAGAAGTCCTTAGTTTTTGCTGAACTTTTAGCAAAATTTCCTGCTGAAGAAGATGTAGTGGTTGAAGATGACTCATTCCCAGATGAGCACATCTTCCTGATATCCACCTCTGATCCTTGGTATGTATATATTCTTATATATCTCTAGACTTTGAAGTACCCTGCAGCTTCCTCAAGAGAGGAATGACGTAAATTACGCCTTCATGCCAAGAACTACCTCATTATAGGAGATACATTATATCGACGAGGGGTATATTCCATTTTGCGTCGTTTCCTTACTCATGAGGAAGCGAAAATTGTCCTAAATGATTCCTATAGCGGAGCATGTGGGGGTCATTTATCTGGGTTAGCAACGGCCCATAATATATTGCGTGTTGGTTATTTCTGGCCCACAATCTTTAAAGATTGTGTGGAAGCAATGAAGCGCTGTCATCCGTGCCAACTTTACACTAGGAAAGTGCGTTCACATCCTGTTCCGTTCATTCCCATTGTCTTGGTAGGCCCCTTCATGAAATGGGGGATTGATTACGTGACATGCAACCCAACCTCGGCTAGGGGGCATAAATACATCATTGTCGCTGTTGACTATTTTACGAAATGGGCAGAGGCAATGCCTACTTTAAAAGTCGATGGGGAAACAACAACTTTCTTTGTATTCAATCATATTATTGCACGGTTTGGTATACCCAAATTGATTGTCACTAACCATGACAGTCATTTTCAAAATGACATGATGACGGAACTGACTACCATGCTCGGATTCAGACAAGAACATTCTTCTCCATACTATCCGCAAGCAAATGGTCAGGTTGAGGCTGTCAACAAGACTTTAAAAACTATCCTTAAACGTACAATTGATGCAGCCCACTCTAACTGGAACATCATGTTATATCCTGCTCTTTGGGCCTATCGAACTAACGTAAAGACTGCTACAGTTTTCTCCCCTTTCCAACTCATTCATGGAGTGGAAGTCGTTACTCCGATTGAATGTGAAATCCCATCTCTAAAGACAGCCATTCATGTGTTACCTGACACGACTGAGCTTGAGGAACATCTGGTACATTTAGAACACCTTGATGAACAGCGTAGAGATGCGTTGACTGCTAATTAGGCTCATAAAAATAGGGTTAAAACTCAGTATGATAAATCGGTCAAACCTAGGGTTTTCTCTAAGGGGGAACTTGTCTTGCTTTGGGACCAAGATAAAGAACCTCTGGGGGCAGGAAAATTCAAGGCTATGTGGTTAGGACCCTATGTCATGTCGAAAGTATTAAGTAAGGGTGCATATGAGTTAGTTGATTTTGATGGGAATAAGCTGCCTAAGCCTAGAAATGGGCTCTACCTAAAAAATTACTATGCTTAGGCTTAGCACTTTTTCTTGTATTTTTATTGTATGTATTTTTATGTACATTAGGTTGTCAGTTTTTTTTTTTATATGATCTACTGGTTGTTGCAGATGTCTTCTGAATGGTATATAGGGTTCGCTGATGGTGCCAACCGTCATACTTGTAACCTAGCTTCGGCAGCATGGGTTATTTATTCTCCCTCACGACAGCTTGTTGCCGTGGGAGGCGCTTGTTTAGGTCCTACCTCTAATAATGTTGATGAATATAGGGCCGTCATTGAGCCCCTATGGGATTCTTTGTCACATGGTATTACCCAAATTGAGGTCCGCTTGGACTCTCAGCTGGTGGTTTCCCAGCTTAATCGGGCTTATCAGGTACAAAATCCTATCTTATCACGTCAGTTCATGCAAATTCATTTATTGGAAAGACATTTTGAGGCTATTACTTTCAATCATATTCCACGAAACCAGAATTCATTGACTGATGCATATGCTATTTACATTTTGGATTGGCATCTCACACACATTTTATAAAGATATTCAACAAACATATGAAAAAAATTTGTAAATAAACTGACAACAAACACTAATATATATATATATATATA
>LPNX010733791.1:132006-165866 GCA_001517045.1 Pseudotsuga menziesii
AAATGTCCTAGATCTAAGCAGGACCTCCCTAGTCACTAGGACCACCTTGGTCCCCATGATCCCTCTGCATTCTGGCTTCCTTAGCCTCCTCGGCTTCAGCAGCCTCCACCGCCTCTATATATACGATCACTACTCTAACTACTCGTCTGAAAAGACGTATCCAAACCGGTGGAACTCCAACTACGAACTCTTGCATGGCTATTGGGATATGCTCTATCCGCAAGGTAGGTACTTGTTGGGTCAGCCTGGCCAGCTTCCCCTCTAGTACCCTGATCAATCCTGGATCCTCGCCTACAACAGGACAAACGAACATGCGAGGGTGCCCTTCAGGGCGGACCGGTCCAATATCTACGTTTTGACACATTTATAGGATTAATACTTGTACATATGTATATATCTATCATTTGAAAAATTCATAAAAATTTAAAAATGATAAAAATTAAAAATTACTTACCTAGCTCTCCCCACGCTCCTCCTGGAGGGAGGACAAGGTCGGGGTCACCTTGGAAGTCCATCCCGGCATATGGAAACTTCTCTAGTGCCGGTAGCTGTCGTTCCCACCAGGTATTAAAATCATCATCATAGACACTGTGTACTGAATCTCCTCCTCCTTGACGGAGGAAGATGTCTCCCCACCTGCTCAGCCTCGACTGACGTGGAGATCTGATCGATAGAGGTACGGCAGGGCTCAATGCTGGTACTCTCGAAGAAGACTCAAGGCCACTAATATAATTGCATAGCCAAAGTTCTTGCGTCTTCCTCTCTTGCAGTCGAATAGTTGTCTCCTCATGATGGGAACAACTCCCGAACACCAATCATAGAGAGCACCTCGAAAACACTCCACTGCCAGCCTCACTTGGTTCCTTGTGGCCAAATGTAAAGATGAGGATCCTGAAATTATCACGATGGTGCTAGTGAGTACCTGTAAAGTAAAATCTCTGATATGTACAACAAGAATGCAGCTCCCTCTCTTCTGAGTACCCGGTGTACAAAACACGTCTATATAATTTTGGACACTTAAGGGGTCACCACCCCTACTAGTTCCCTCTAAGTTCACCGGTGCCCCTCGTCGTGACAAACCAGTAATGAAATATATGTCTTCAGTGGTTATCTCCAAGTTTTCACCCTGTAAATTAAACATCCCCAAGTCACGATCCCAATAATTTACCATGAACTCAAGTATGCGGACATTGGCCCGCATGGGTGATGTACAAAATAATTTCAGTAGCCCACTGGTTCATAATGCCTGTATTGTGGGTGCACTTTGGAGTGTTGCTTGGTCCATTATTTTGTGCTCCTTTTCCCTCCATTCCAGAACCATTTTTTACCTAGAAAAAACAAGTCGTTTGAATCAATAATTCCATATCAAAATTCATAAAATTTTGACTATTTTAAGCCCTTTTTCCTCCACGCAGTACATGTGACTGTCTAGTTAGACATGTCGCATACTGTACGCAGCTGTCTATTTAGGAAACTCACGTACAGAACATGTGTACGCGAGTTTACACATTGGCAACCCACGTACGTGCCGTGCTACAGTTCAGGATGCTTTTAAATATGGAATTTAGACTCAAACTTAATAATTGCTTGGATCAAAATGAAGAGCTCAGGGCATAGGCCTACCTGCAACTTGCGGATTTCGATTTCATCGGTCCAATTGTCCACAATGATCGCACAAAGGTAGAAGGTAAAAATTGCTTTTTATGGCTCAAAAGTTCAAATGGTGAGTTTGTTTTGATTTTTCAACTATTTATAGAAATTATATTTCTTCAAGTGGGTCTTTTTCTATAGTTTGAAATGTCAATCAACTAATACCATACTTCTTTGTGCCTTGGAACAGGTTTTTCACCTTTACAAAATGTTGTTGCTCCAATAGGGTGCTTTTGTCATTTCCAATACATTTTTGGTATCTTTATTCAAACCACATTAACCTTAGTATTCAACATTTTGCCACAGACTATGGCATTCTAAGCCATTAGTTCCCTATTTTTACCATTGTTCTTCCATGGATAGGACCCTTTTTCATGAGTATCCTTCTTCTAAGCCTATGTTGTCCTATGGTACTCATGCCGCAACTGTTTCAGGTTTAGGGGTATCCTCTTAGCTATTTTTCATGCCAAATAGAGCTTCTTTTGAATCTCTTTTTACAAGCTATTCATTTATAGGACTCCCCACCCTTATGGAGTTTATTTAGGCCCAGGTCTGACTCCTCCAAAATAGACTTGATAACCGATTTAACTCATCCATTCAAGCTCATTAAGAATATGTGAACGAGTATCCACATTGGTTGTAGGTTATCTCTTTCTCAGACCATGCGGAATAATACGAGAAAGGATCACTCTCTTTTCTTTTTTGAATTGAGAAGAGTATTCTTAGGTATAGGTTTATCACTTTTCCAGACCTGAGGGACTAAATTTACGGAAAAGGAACACCCAGTTTGAGCTTAGTTTTCTCTTTTTCGTGCTCTAGACCTAAACATGAAAACGATTCCGAGTGTACTTTGTGTCTTTGTCATGCTCGTTAAAAACTTAAGAACAAAGCAATGAGTTTATTGTTGTAAGCCCCATTTCTCGTACCCAAATGGATCTTTCCGAGTGATATTTCTTTCCTTCACACTCATAAAACTCAAGCTATTTTATGATGTTTTGGAAGGAGCGTTGGGTAGGTGGTAATTTAACCTTTTTCAGACCTCCCTAACTAAGTACGAAAAAGGTTCACCTTTTCTTCTTTGGAAGTTAAGAGAGTTATTCTGTGGTATGTTTTATACTTTTTCGGCCTCAGGAGACTAAATTGGACAAAAAAGGACCCCCTGGAGTCTTCTTTGGAGTTTTCAGACTCTCTAAATGTGAAAACACCAACTGATCATTTACTAGTTTGGGCTCATTAAATCCATGAATCAGTGACACTATCAAGCATTATTTTCCCATCTCTTCAAGCTTGTTAAAAAATAAAGAGGGAACCGAGTTGACTTTCCTGGACTCATTAAAACTTCACAGGGAAGGTAAGGAAGAAATTTTCTCTTGTTTTTGGTAATGGCAGCATGTCATCCTTGAACATGGAACTCTTTGTTTTTTCCAATATCCTTGTTTCAGTGTCCACTTTTGTTCAACTATTACTTTGAGTTTCTTACTCCTCCTCTTGTCCATTATACCTGGGGAATCTGATCATGTCTCCTACATGATAGATAGGTCTAGTTGTTCTATCTATAAGTTATATGCTGCCTTGGTTCATCTCTGTGTTGTGCTCATTGTTCAAGGACTCTACCCAATGTTTGATCTATAGCCTGATTCCATCATTGTTATATCTGTTATCTATTGTGTCTCCCTTCTTTTGCCCAGTTCCTAGTCACTCTTGTGATCCGTTGGAGGATCTGTTCCCTTCCTTATCACAGCATGGTTCCGTTTTAGTACTTCCTGATGACGAAGACCTAGAGTTTTGATTATTGTACCTCAGGATTCACTTTTATCATTGGTGGATTCCTTTGCTTCAGTTGTTGATTATCACCTATTGATTGACAAACTGTTCAACTTCAGCTTACCCTTATTCACATGGCTTGGATTGTACTGGTTCTTTGGGATCCTTTATGAAGACCTTAGTTCCTCACCTATGGACTAAGTTGCACAAGATTATGTTCTATTCATCTACACAGCTTCCAGATCTTTGAATACTCATCATTATTGTATATTGTGGCTTCGATCCACCTTTGTAATATATGTGGTTTTATACCCGTATCATATGATGTACTCAAAAATTGTAAAGGAGCTAGTGTTCCAGTAAATTGAAGATAGCATCCTTAGATGTAACTTTGTATATGACATTACTATGTATTTGTTTCAGGTACTCTCTCTGCTCCATTGGATTTCTGAGTTCTCCAAAGATAAAGATTATAATGTATTTCAGCCATCGTTTCCCTCTGACCTCACACATTAGGGGGCATTTGTTATCCACCTGAATGGAACCTCTCCATCCGAGTGCCGACATCCCTCGTGTTGGCACACAAAAGGACATCTATGGATTGAAGGTTTCCTAAAACACTATAGATGGGCTTATTATGAACTACATTCATTATCCATCTAGCTGGTTATTTTCACCCTTTAGCCATGTCAAGTCATGTATACGACTCTCTATATATGAAACTCGCGTGTTGTATGCGAGTATCGATTGTTGCATGACGCGTACAAATGTGTACGCGGGTTTCTCTCATAGCAACTCGTGGATCATACGCGATTTTCTAGTCTTGATACCCGTGTACATGCCCCTTTGACATTAAAAATAAAAACACGTGATTACTTGAGATTAGTTAAGCATTTAACCTTAATCTCCTTAACTGTCTCAACCTCCTCAACCTTCGAAACTGCCTTATTTCACCAAGTATAAATACAGGCCTTGGGGAGGGTGTTACGGACATACTCTTGGAGAGAAATGTTATGCTGGTGGAGTTTATACAGAAGTATTTGGAGCAGTGGAACTCAAAATCCTTTGGCTACAAAGGAGTCCTTGTCTTAGGCATTGGGTTATAATCTGAACTCTTTCATTATTGTTAATAAAGATAATCCTTCTTCCATATGTGTCTTGAATGTATCTCATGTATTGTGGTTTGATAAATGTTTATGTTTTAGCATTCTGTATATGATTTATCTAACTTGGTTATATATATGTATCATCTTGTATTTGGAATATTGACTCTTGATAGGTGAAGGAGAAAGCATCCCTAAAGACTTTGGAGGAGAAGCAGAATGGAAGAGGACAAGCTAGGATCAACCGTCGTGTATTGGGTGAGTCTTTCCCATCCTCCTATTTCCTTTACTGCACTCTAGAGTCAATTGTCTGCAAGTTTATTGAGTATGTTGGTAACCCCAGACCTTCGGTTATAAGGTGTTTATTCTTGTACAACATTGTAGGTGTTAATGATGGAAAGGACACCTTTCTAATTCCTACAACACTTGTTATATGAATTAGTAAACCATGCCAATATTGTAGATAGATTAGAGAAAAAGATGGTTTTATAGATCCAAAAGTTAATCTAATCTATCCTTAAGTATTCCCTTAACCATCATCCCTAACTGAAAATGATTGACACCAAATGAAGTAACATATACTACCTTGAATAATGGAAATTGCAAAGGACGCAAAGTTGTCATTTAGCTTGCACTAGTGGAGCATAGAAAGGAAAATGGTTGTGATCAACCAAATATTCATACTTACAATCCTTTGATGAATGGATTTCACAAGGAAAATGACTTGATACAAATAAGGAGATTGAGAGGGTATACCATCAAATCGACCATGTATATTAGCCTATTGTGGTAGATGACATGAATTTAAATAATCTAATAACCATGGCTTATAATGCATTGATTGTGAGGTTTATTTGTAGAAGGATGGGAACAATGAGTTTGTTTCAATGGATTCAAGTGCACTAGAAATGAATTTTAGCTTACCACATAAGGGATGGAATTTTTATCTGAAGTTAGATGCTGAGGTTGCAATATCTAAAGATAGTATTATTTATAGTCAATATCTACTACATTTATACCTAGGTGCATTTACCGGTTACTTGATCAAATTACTTATATATCATTCAAGGTCCCATGTCAATAAGTAAGGATACTATAAGGACAAAATAATTGTACTAAATTAGTCTATTTCCATAGACTCTCTTATGATTCTACACAAGATATTTTCTCTTTTATCTGCTATTTGTAACTGCTGGCATCATGATATGACTCATTATTGTTTCTTGCCTTACAAAGAGATCTATCATATGCATTCAAACAATTATTTCTTGTTTTTTATTGGTTGGATTTATGATCTCTATTCTTATGGAGATCATATGAGCTAAAATTTAAATGTTGTTATGCCTTACAAATCTACTTTCTTAATTAACATATCAAATAGGTAACCAAGGATATTAGAATAATGAGAAGAGATATACAGTGTTACATTTAATCTATATTCTCTCCATAAGTTTGACAATTCATTAATACATTGGTTAAGGTCCTACCTAGAGAAACCTACAAGAACCTATATAATCCTTTTAAATATTAATAATTTTTATCATTACCTCTTCCAACCATATGCAATTCGTATAATTATAAAAGGAATTTGAACCATTAACCTATGTTTTTTAGACCACTATTATACCATTGAAACTATTATCCTCATGAAAATGTGATAACTTCCTTGATGGACTATATGAATATGATGTGACCCCCATCTCCTTATAAGTATAATTTTTAACCTACAATGTCAAGCCTCCATATCTTTATAATTATTAAACAAATTTTAGGTATATACCTAGTATTGTAGGTGTTAATGATGGAAAGGACACCTTTCTAATTCCTACAACACTTGTTATATGAATTAATGAACCATGACCATCTTGTAGCTAGATAAGAGAAAAGGATGACTATATAGATCCAAAATTTCATCTAATATATCCTTAAGCATTCCCTTAACCATCATCCCTAACTGAAAATGATTGACACCAAATTAAGTAACATATACTACCTTGAATAATGGACACTGCAAAGGAGCCAAAGTTGTCATTTATCTTGCGATAGTGGAGCATATGAAGGAAAATGGTTGTGATCAACCAAATATTCATACTTACAATCCTTTGATGAATGGATTTCACAAGGAAAATGACTTGATACAAATAAGGAGGTTGAGAGGGTATACCATGAAATAGATCATGTATATTAGACTATTGTGGTGGATCACATGAAGTTGAATAATGTAATACCATGGCTTATAATGCATTGATTGTGAGGTTTATTTGTAAAGGGATGGGGACAGTGAGTTTTTTTAAATGGATTGAAGTGCTCTATTAATAAGGTTTAGCTTACCACATAAGGGATGTGAGTTTCATATGAGGTTGTATGTTGAGGTGACAATATCTAAACGTAGTATTATTTCTAGTCTGTATCTACTGCATTTATACCTAGGTGGATTTACTGGTTACCTAATCAAATTACTTATATATAAATCAAGGTCCCATGTCAATAAGTGAGGATACCATAAGGATAAAATAATTGTACTAAACTAGTCTATTTCCATGGACTCTCTTATGATTCTACACAAGCTATTTTCTCTTTGATATGCTATTTGTAACTACCGGCATCATTATTTGACTCATTATTGTTTCTTTCCTTACAAAGAGATCTATCATATGCATTCAAATAATTATTTCTTGTTTTTTTCTTGGTTGGATTTATGATCACTCTTCTTATGGAGATCATATGAGCTAAAATTTCTATGGTGGTATGACTTACAAATCTACTTTCTTAATTGACATATCAAATAGGTAACTAGGGACATTAGAATAATGAGAAGTGTATATAGTGTTACATTTAATCTATATGCTCTCCATAAGTTTGACAATTCATTAATACATTGGTTAAGGTTCTACGTGGAGAAAACCTACAAGAACCTCTATAATCCTTTTAAATATTAATAATTTTTATCATTACCTCTTCCAACCATATGCAATTCTTATAAATATAAAAGGAATTTGAACCATTAACGCGTGTTTTTTAGACCAGTATTATACCACTGAAACTATTCTCCTAATGAAAATGTGATAACTTGCTTGATGGACCATATGAATATGATGTGACCCCCATCTCCTTACAAGTATAATTTTTAACCTACAATGTCAACCCCCCATCGCTTTATAATTATCAAACAAATTATAGGTATATACCTATAATTGTAGTTGTTAATGATGGAAAGGACACCTTTCTAATTCCTACAACACTTGTTATATGAATTAGTGAACCATGAGAATCTTGTAGCTAGATCAAAGAAAAAGATGGCTATATAGATCCAAAATTTCATCTAATCCATCCTTAAGTATTTCCTAAACCACCATCCCTAACTGAAAATGATTGACACCAAATGAAGTAACATATACTACCTTGAACAATGGACATTGCAACAGAGGCAAAGTTGTCATTTATCTTGCAGTAGTGGAGCATATGAAGGAAAATGGTTGTGATCAACCAAATATTCAAACTTAAAATCCTTTGATGAATGGATTTCACAAGGAAAATGACTTGATACGAATAAGGAGGTTGAGAGGGTATAGCATGAAATTGACCATGTATATTATCTCATTGTGGTGGATGACATGAAGTTAAATAATGTAATAACCATGGCATATAATGCATTGATTGTGAGATTTATTTGTAGAAGGATGGGGACAATGAGTTTGTTTCAATGGATTCAAGTGCACTAGTAATCAATTTTAGCTTACCAGATAAGGGATGTCATTTTCATATGAGGTTATATGTTGAGGTTACAATATCCAAACATAGTATTATTTCTAGTCGGTACCTACTGCATTTATACCTAGGTGGATTTACAGATTACTTGATCAAATTACTTATATATCATTCAAGGTCCCATGTCAATAAGTAAGGATACCCCAATGATAAAATAATTGTATTAAATTATTCTATTTCCATAGACTCTCTTATGATTCTACACAAGATATTTTCTCTTTTATTTGCTATTTGTAACTACTGACATCATGATGTGACTCGTTATTGTTTCTTTCCTTACAAAGAGATATATCATATGCATTCAAACAATTATTTCTTGTTTTTTTCTTGGTTGGATTTATGATCTCTCTTCTCATGGAGATCATATGAGCTAAAATTTCTATGGTGTTATTCCTTACAAGTCTACTTTCTTAATTTACATATCAAATAGGTAACCAGGGATATTAAAATAATGAGAAGATATATATGGTATTACATTTAATTTATATGCTCTCCATAAGTTTGTCAATTCAGTAATACATTGATTAAGGTCCTACCTAGATAAAACCTACAAGAAACTATATAATCCTTTTAAATATTAAGAATTTTTATCATTACCTCTTCCAACCATATGCAATTCTTATAAAGATAAAAGGAATTTGAACCATTAACCTATGTTTTTTAGACCAAAATTATACCATTGAAACTATTCTCCTAATGAAAATATGATAACTTGCTTGATGGACCATATGAATATGATGTGACCCCATCTCCTTATAAGTATATTTTTTAACCTACAATGTCAACCATCCATCTCTTTATAATTATCAAACAAATTATAGGTATATACATAATATTGTAGGTGTTAATGATGGAAAGGAAACCTTCCTAATTCCTACAACACTTGTCATATGAATTAGTGAACCATGACAATATTGTAGCTAGATCAGAGAAAAAGATGGATATATAGATCCAAAATTTCATCTAATCTATCCTTAAGTATTCCCTTAACCATCATCCCTAACTAAAAATGAGTGACACCAAATGAGGTAACATATACTACATTGAATAATGGACATTGCAAAAGAGGAAAAGTTTTCATTTATCTTTCACTAGTGGAGCATCCGAAGGAAAATGGTTGTGATCAACCAAATATTCATACTTGCAATCCTTTTATGAATGGATTTCACAAGGAAAATGACTTGATACAAATAAAAAGTTTGAGATGGTATACCATGAAATCGACCATGTGTATTGGCCTATTGTGGTGGATGACATGAAGTTAAATAATGTAATAACCATGGCTTATAATGCATTGATTGTGAGGTTTATTTGTAGAAGGATGGGGACAATGAGTTTATTTCAATGGATTCAAGTGCACTAGTAATCAATTTTAGCTTACCACATAAGGGATGTCATTTTCATCTAAGGTTAGATGTTGAGGTTACAATATTCAAACATAGTATTATTTCTAGTCGGTATCTACTACATTTATACCTAGGTGGATTTATTGCTTACTTGATAAAATTACTTATATATGACTCAAGGTCCCATGTCAATAAGGATAACATGAGGATAAAATAATTGTACTAAATTAGTCTATTTCCATAGACTCTCTTATGATTCTACACAAGATATTTTCTCTTTTATCTGTTATTTGTAACTACTGGCATGATATGACTCATTATTGCTTCTTGCCTTACTAAGAGATCTATTATATGCATTCAAACAATTATTTATTATTTTTTTCTTGGTTGGATTTATGATCTCTCTTCTTATGGAAATTATATGAGTTAAAATTTCTATGGTGGTATGCCTTACAAATATTCTTTTTTAATTGACATATCAATTAGGTAACCATGGATATTAGAATAATGAGAAGAGATACACATGTTACATTTAATCATGCGATGCCAATCTGTAGCCTCCTCCTCATTTATGTATTTTCATTGTTGAATGAACCATTTTAGTGGTGGAAGTGTAGTAGTTTTTACAGATGCATGTATGAGAATTTCTATTTAGGTCATTAGAGAGTCAACGATAGGTGGCATATGAAATTATTGAACCAAGTGATCTCTAATAATGTTATGGCCATTGCAGTGCACCTTTGATTAATTTACTTGCTCCCAAGTGAGATTTTTTAGTCTCTAAAGGAAATGAAGTTTCCCATACCTTCCAAACCATTAAATGAGGTGATCGAAGCCAATTCTAAATCCTCCTCAAAATACATTGTTATGTTAAAATGGTGGTGACAACTTTAACATCTTGATATCCTATCATACTAACAACATGTATTAGTTAGTATACATGTTGGGATATCTCCACGTTAGAAACATATTTATATTTAACCCATAGAGCCTCCCTATGATGTAAGTTATAAATATCCTTGACAAGCAATAGAATAGAAGCTAGAAATGCTTATGAAATAATTAAAATAAGAATATAAGAAACTAGGACTCCCTAGCGCCATCCCCATAGCATATTCTGTAATAAGGTTTATCCCAAGGGGGTGTTCCTATGAGTCTAGCAAGTAACAATATTATATTAAACATAGGATTATAGGCCCATGTCGTGGTTATACATACAAAAAAATTTCAGGCCCATCTATATATAAGATGCTATAGATTCATGCATATTATTTTTTTCGTCTTTTTTGGTTTTTATGTTTTTGAAAAAAAAGAAGGAGTAACAAAGGGGCCGATTTCATCTTGTGAACATTGTATTGTTCATTTGTTGGCTGAGTTTGGACTACGTGGGGGAGTAACGAAGGGGTCGATTTCATCTTGTGGAGATCGTATTCTTAATTTGTTGGCTGAGTTGAGACTGTGTGGGTCATGACATAGTTGGAGAGGACACAGTATTGTTTGTGAGGATGATTTACTTTCTGTTGGCCACATATCCTTACAGTTCCATATCTACAGTGATCCCCATGCTTCATCTGGGACCATAGAAAGGGTTTTTACAACCAAAAAGGGAGCTACAATCCATATTGATACCTACATGAATCTACTACAATGGTGTTGGGTAATCTCATTGTAATATTCCTTCTTGTTACGACTGTGCATAACATTTATCGATTGTGAAGGAAGGCGCTGCAACATAAAAAGGGAGTCTAAGAAGAAGATTATTTGGGTTGTTTTGAGGAGTTGGCAGGGCAGGGAAGACATAAAAAAAGGGCAGCTCACTTCCATAAATCATTGTGAATGTCCAGGAAGCTACAGGTTAGAGTTAAAGTTAATATTTGCTTGTCCACCTTAGAATTGTTGTTACAGTCATTGTAAACTCAAAGTCATATGAGTAGAATATTTAGGGATTATTTTCCTTATTATTTATGCAAAGCAATCTCTATTTCATTTAATGTTCACTGTTAGTGCTATGAAAATCAAGATCTGAAAATTATAGTCTATATACAAGCCAAACATTACACATATGATGGCATTGATTTGCGTACAGACTTCAAAACCCATGATATCTGAAACAAAATCTCTGTGTTAAGCAAATTTCTGCACTGTCTAACTTTCTTTCACAGTGGAATTCTACGTTTTCGCACGTTCCCTTCCACTGTGGAATTATTTCTGGAAGGCAGGAATCGAAAGTCAACTTTTTGACTTTTGACACTTTCGAAACAAGAGCTTCCGCACAACGATTCTTCCCTGTCATCGATCTCAATCGCCAATCTATCAATTTTGAGGCCATCCTGAGTGTTCGTACAACTTACTTTTTCACACAGCAAAATGGATTTCTAATCGTTCTATCAGTGTGCCCACCAAATCAACGGTGGATTCAAAAATTTATTAAGCACATTCCATAGAATATCGTGCACATGAAATTTTTTTCAAAGCTTGCAACTTCTCCTGACGATATCACCATAAACCATCGATCTTCCCCACAATCAATTCCCACTCTACAATATTGTTTTATTTGAGTGACTAGTTAAGGTTTAACCCTCTACAAAGCTTCACTTAATTGATCGCTGACAGGATCAATTATTCTCTGGAATTCAAAAATTATGGAAATCCAAAGAAATAGAGTATATACACAAGGTTATATGGAGTAAATGCAGGATGAATCCATACTTCTACAGAACTATATGAAGAAATTAAATACATCAAAACCACACACAGAGACTAATCCTATGTAGGCTTTATTCAATTCACCAAAAATTCAAATACACATAGAATTCTACCTGTTCACTCCTCGCTCACTCTTCTGTGCACCTCTCATTCCTCAATTCATGATATGTTGAATCTCTCTCCCTCTCAAGAGCTATGAGATAATCAAATCTTCTTTGAGCTATCCTCAAACCTCTATGAGCTATCCTAAGCTCTATGAGATAACCTAATCTTTTGCGAGCCAACAAGCTCTATAAGCTAACTAAGCCGCTAATAAAATAACTTGAACTTATTTAAATACAAGAGGATTATGTTTCCAGATCCTATAACAAAGGAGTATAGTCCTTATTGATCTCTGCTAACCCTATGACTCACAACTAACTAAATCCTAACTATTACACGTGGAAAAGGATATAGATTCCTTATCCATTTTATTCATCATTTACAAAATAAATCATATTACAAATGTACAAGACCCTAGGTCTCTTAAGAGTTCCCTTGACCTTGTGAAGTCATGAATGACTTCTCCCTCTTGAGCCTATGCTCCAACATCAACTTATCAATGGTACATTGAATACAAAAACCAACTAAGACTATTTGGCACAACTTAGTGGTAATTTTGACAAGTGTTTTTATGAAATCCCTTAACCAAATTACATAAGCAAATAAGCCAAAAAAATCAGCAGGATCTGATGGGGGTCATTACAGTTTACTATTCAAATCATATCCCCCTTGTATAAAAATCGAACCCTCTCACTTCCTTTAGATAAATATTGTTCATTGTTCATTGTCTCATCATGTTGAGTGGAGATGAGAACCATGTGAATGCGCTGAGGAACCATGCACCACTGTCATTTTTGTACTCAATGGTTACTTGTTTTTTTCCATTAGGCCTAAACCAAGAGTAGGTTCCATTCTTTCTGACCTCTATGAGCTTTGCTCCTATCTTGGTAGCCAACACATGGTTAAGAGGAATCAACTCAAGGGTTTCATTAGTTGCATAACTAGTCCAATAAAGGGTAGCGACCCATGTACTAGACCTCACATATACTTCCATCCATACTAATAGATCACAACCTAGTCAAGCAGTACACAATTAGGCTGCCAACACATTTACACACCCTCACGACACCCTTAGTAACCCACAGTAGGTCATGGTACCTTCATACAAAAGCTTGGGACCCTTAACAGTCCTCAAGGAACTTTCAGCTAGTCACAATAGTCCTAGAAGGCTTAATACATGTCACAAAATCCCTTAGAAGGCTCAAGACAGGTCATGTTTTTTTCTAGAAAGCATTAGTAGAATTTACACATATGAAAATGACACAAACAAGAAACACAAACTGAATATGAACATTGTGATGAATCTCAGAAACTCAAAAAAAAACTTTTCATTAACACTTCCAAGAAAGTTTACAGAGCTATAATGCAAGCAAAGAGGCTTCAAAAATGAAATTCGAACCCTTCCTCCTCTGTAGAGGTTACATTTATAGGGAAATTTACCCCCGAGACGTATCTTGAAATAGGGTTTCAAAATTAGTTACATTGAGGGAATCAAACCCAAATGTACGTCATAAATCCTAACAAAATCTGACATGGTAGATGCACCATGACCACCAAACATTTCAGGAAGGTACGATGTGCTGCGCGGGACCAATCAAAAAGGGAAATCTCGACATATGGGGCTTTTTGGCTTGCTTGATGAAAACAACAACTCCAAGCATATTTTTAACAGACTACGGATAACTCAACTGCTAGTGGGCCTTCTAGGATGATGATTGCTCAATCTATGTATATATTTCCACTTTTGATCTGTAGGGATGGGAATCTCAAATATCATTTTTAGGAGAACATCCAGATCAATCAGGGGGCTATGTCTAATAGTAGGGAGATATGATTTGACAGTCTTGAATTGAGCCAGTAGCTCAAATTCCTTGCTAAGTTTATTGATGATTACCTCTCCCTTTATCCCACCATTCATACCCTCAAAATTTGCATGGTTTAGTCTTGCCAAGTTCAGCAGTTAGACATATTTTCTCTCAGGGATCAACTTCCCCTCTGGACCCCAAAACACAGGAAACCCTTTTCTGAAACAAGGGCTAGAACAATTTCTTGAACTTTTCTACCCCTTGTTGAATAATGTTAATCTTTGCAAGTGCAGTCTATAACATGTTGTGCTTTGTGGTCATCCTCCTTGCTGCCACCAGAATTGATATCCTGCCAGTAATCCCTAGGTCAATTAGTTCTCCCCCAAACATTGAGTTCAGAACAACCGTATCACCTTCTAAGCCTCCTCCCTAGGCCTTTTTGCTAGACTTTCCTATAGGGATTTACATCTTCTGCTTGATACCATAACAGCCTGTTTAT
The DNA here is from genome assembly GCA_001517045.1 of Pseudotsuga menziesii. Taxonomy (NCBI): domain Eukaryota; kingdom Viridiplantae; phylum Streptophyta; class Pinopsida; order Pinales; family Pinaceae; genus Pseudotsuga; species Pseudotsuga menziesii. The sequence continues at coordinate 146,750 of LPNX010733791.1, forward strand.
GCTCATCCACCATGACCAAATGCTTTTCTAATGAGGGAATCTCCTTGATCATTTTATCCTAAAGAAAATGTTTAGCCCCTTGCAGGGGAATTTGGCCTATGAACCTTTCCTCAAACTTGGTCACCTTCTCTTTTCATTTCCTGATCTCTTCAACAAAGTCTTCAATTTCCTTAGCAGTGATCCTGTCCTTGAGCTCTTGATTGGCCTCCTTCAATTGAGTGATTTCTAGGTCCTTCAGGGAAATTTTAGACATATCTTTGATCGCTAGAGCAGTGGGTGATCTATCCTCACGAGTGTTGTAGTCATTTAATTCATCAATTCTCTTCTGCATATTTTGCTTCTCTTCTTCCCATGTGCTCTTTCCAGCCTCTAGCACAATAAGGCGACCTTTTAGTTCCAAAAATTCATGCTGCAATGTATCAATCTCCCCTTGTAACTACACACTCTAAGGAGGTAGTTGGATGTCTTTCATAGGTGTATTGCCTTTCTTTTTGTAAGCATGTATCTTGGCCAGTGGATTAGCTGGTAAAATAGGCTGCTTTATTGCCACTGGCTACTCAGATGCAAGGGGTTGTTGTAAAGCATTTTTTGTTGTTAGGTATGCCACTTGGTCATTCACTAGTTTCACCTATAGGTTCCAGGCCTTGTTTGTTGCCTTTTCCTGCTTCAATTAGGTCTCTAGTTAAACCACCCTTTGTTGGGACCTAAGATGGGATAACTCCTCCTTAGTCAGATCATCATACATGAGATCACTAAATCCATTATGGAACACAATCTTATCTGGGATTGAGAAATGGTCCATCTTGAACTCGATCTCTAAAACTCCTTCCTCATTTGTGATGGCTAGGTTTAGGGAGTTTGTTGTAAGATTCCTGGGAGTAGTGAAAGAGACCTTGCTACCTGATAGATTTCTTATCTCCTTGGATTGCTTCTGAGTCTCAGCCTTGGATTTCTCTTTGAGCTTCCCATAGGTGGTCAACATTTTCTTTTCAGTCTTAATTTTCCCTTCAATAGTAGAGGAGAAAGAATACTTCTGATAATTGAGTAGAGACTCCTCACCCCATTTCTTCATTGATTGTCTATTTCTTGAGGTCTTTCTCTCTAAGTTTGTAGTGGTTGGATTTATAAGCACTAGTGGATTCTCGATAACCATATGATTTGCAACCTTTGCCCTAGCAATGTTTGTTGAAACAAGCTCCTCCTCTATCACTGTCTTGAGGGAATCAGATTCACAATTAAACTCCTAATCCATTTTGATTACGTCCTCCTCTATCTCTATTCTAGGATTCTTGCTAAGGGTTTGTTCATCACATTCCATATCCTCCACCTCTAACCAAGACCTTATTCTACAACCATCACCATTTTTTGGAAAGGGAGTAGCTAGGACCGTACCTTGCACTTCTTTAGGAGCCTAAATTTTCTCTGCAGGAGTCCAATAAAAATCATAGGCAAGAGAATTTTCCTCGTGGGACAAGTAGAGGATCATGGAGTGAATAAAGACTAACCTCTGCACCTGGACCCTCCTCTAGGAAATGATCCCCTTACGATCATAATTTTGTGCATGAGTCACCTGAAACTTCATGGCCTTAAAAAATTTCTCCGCCATTGGTAATGGTGTTGGCTTCTTCACAACGAAGGGCCCAAAATTAATAGGGTATTTGATCCAAGAGTCCTTCCTGTGAGCAATAAAATTCTCCTCATCAGCAAAAATCCTCTTACTGATCAATTATAGTGCAAATTCTAAGGGAGTTAGGTAAACTAGTAGCATGATAGGGGCGGACGAAAAAAGATACACTATGATAATTAAATACTTTTGCATCAAGATCCAATCTCCAATACCCTCTTGCTGCAAGGCATCCTTCATGTCTTCTGATATCCTCTTCTCTTTAGGGTTGAATAGTCTAGAGATGCTGAGGACAATTCTGTCAATGAATAGGGTGTAAGACCAGTCCTAGATCTTTTGGACAGACCAGGGCCAATATTTGAACACCTCTGGATCCATGTCCTCAAGGGTCCGCCGGTTGGAATTGACTATGATGGAAAATATATACACCTGGTATCTAAAGTGATTATCCAAATCAAACTTCTCAAGCTGAGAATTGATTTATCTGGAAAAGAACTCATCGAACTTAATTCCTTCTTCAGATTGACTCAGGTAAAGGAGAATTCCTAACATTACTTCAGAGACCATGATATCGCTATCAAGACCTAGGATTTGAATCAAGAGGGAGATGGATGACACAATAGGATTTATGAACAATTCAGAGGAGAGTGGGGTGATAAGGGTCTCTAAGGGAACTGGGGTGTTCAAAATAGTCTAGAACAATTTATTCGTGGATTCTAGGTTGTCTTTCCCAAACACCTACAAAACCTCTGATTCGGTGAAGGGGATCATGGCCTAACATTGGGATTTAGAGAGACCCGGGGCAACCTTGATGGCTTCTTGTGTAATTATGCAAACAACATGGGAGTGGGTATCATCTAAGATGGCCTTCCTAGTGGGGGAATAATTGGAGGCTACCCTTTGGAAAATAGCTGGGAAATTGGGCAATTTTTCTAATGTGAACCCTATTAAGGATGACTTTAAATTTACCAATAGTTCTAACTAGTCTCCGAAAGGTGACAACAAAGCGTTCTAAGAATCAGTGACACTTAACAACTGCAAATGAGGATCATATGCATCATAAAGTTGATTGCAGATGATGTCCTCAGATGGGTGAACGATATTTACAGATGATGCCATGCCGAAACTTTCGAAAGGGTTGATAAACGATGAACGAGTACCTAGTGGTGATGGTCGACACTTCTAGAGGTTGCAATTGTATCCAGCTGACTTGTGCTTAGAGGACATTGGATTTGTAGGGTGGTGGGAATATTAATGGACTATTAGTGACAAGCTATTTATCCTTATAAACCATCACGCTCCCTAAAAGTGACCTTTGTACCTCCAATCTTTGAGTGCAATATCCAATGGGGATGGGCCCACCAGATTGCACAAATTTGTTTTTGATCTTCAGAGTTATATTAATGGGTTAAAATATTAAATATCTTGGCTTTAATATAAAACCAAAGTATTATGTAATTGATGTTAGTATTTGGTTATTATAAGGTGGAATCTTGTATCATTGTATGGTGTAATATATGGTTGTCATGTGCTGGTAAAGGCTATTTTTGAAAGCATATGGGTGTAATACATGAATATTCCTAACCATATATTGGAAGGAATTTGAGAGGCCAACTCTTGACAAGCCAATTAGAGAAATTGGGTTGGTTTTATTTTCAAATGGCCAAAAAAATGGATTGGAGAGATTTGAAAACGAGATATACTTTTTATATTTGATTCTTCAATATGATATTTTATAGCATATGTCTTCATTGTAATTTGTTGTGGTTTTTTCTTACGTGATGTGAAAATTGGTTCTATGTAGGATGTCAAAGGAATATCAAGTTGGGGTTGAAGAATTCATAGAGTTTGCAAAAAGGAAATCAGAGGATAATAACACCACAAGATGCCCTTGTAAAAAATATTGCAATGTTGGAGTATTGATGTTTAAGGAATTACAACACCACTTGATGATTCATGATATAATAAGTTCATATAAAACTTGGTTTTTCCATGGAGAGAGAGTTCCTACTCAGGACTATATATTTGACAAGAGAAATAAATTCCACGCAACAGAGATGTATGATTTGCCTCGAGAAATTACACATGGTGATGAACACATAGTCGAACATCAATATGATAATCATAATGTTGAGTTTGCAACATTGCTTACAAATGATACTGAAGTTCTTGAGAATGACGATCATAATGAGGAAACCATGGTTGATGATAATATGGTTGAAATGGTTAATTATGATTATCAATATTATAATGAAAATCTATATGTTAATTGTGAAAATGGCCAAGTAGAATCAATAGAAGAAAAAAATGATATCAATCAATATCTAAAGTTAATTGAATATTTCAAGGAACCATTGAATTGAGGTTGTGCAATTTTCACTAAGCTATCGGCCACTGTGAAATTCTACAACCTTAAAGTGAAAAATGGATGGTATGATGCAAGTTTCACCCAGTTGTTGAAGTTGCAAAGAGAAATGCTTCCAACAGGAAATACAATTCCAAAATCTACATATGTTGCAAAAGGTTTGATTAAATAATTAGGGTTGGACTATGAAATGATACATGCAATATGCTATAATGATTGCATTTTATATTCGGGAAAATATGAAAAAATAAATGAATTCCCAACTTGTGGTGAATCAATATGGAAGGTTGACGCTCATTCTGAAAAGGTGCATACAAGTGCATTGACCAAGGTGTTGAGGTATTTCCCTATAGTGTTAAAGAGAATGTACAGGTATTATTTTGAACTCTTATAATTCCATTATATCATACACCTTCATGTACTACCAACCTACTAAAAAATAATCTTCTTTAATCTACTAAGTATTGCAATGTATATATGATTCTTTATGTTTTTGTTACATCTCTACATATATTTCACAGAAAATGAGGTGGCATCATGAAAATGTAAGTAAGGATGGAATAATACACCACCCAGTTGATATCTTGGCATGGAAAACTATAGATTATAAATGGCCTACTTTTTCCAACAATCCTCGCAATGTATGACTTTCAATGGCAGTGGATGGATTTAATCCTTTTGGAAACTTGAGTAGTAGTCATAGTGTATGGCCAGTAGTACTAGTCGCATATAACCTTCCACCATGGTTATGCATGGAAATGACCTTTAGTTTGTTGCCATTATTAATACCTGGTCCCAAGAAACGAGGAAATGACATAGATGTTTATTTGGAACCATTTGTTATTCAACTAAAACTAACATGGGATGAAGGGGCAAGGACATATGATGCTCATTCAAGGTCATTCTTTAATATGAAGGCTATATTGATGTGGGTAATCCATGACTTTCTTGCTTATGGAAATATGGATGTTTGCGTGACTAAAGGGTTTTGTGCATGCCCTATATGTGGAAGGAACATAGATTCAATGTATGTCAAATGTAGTAGGAAGTGTGTGTACATGGGACATAGGAGATATATTCCAATAAATCACAAGTATTGTTCACAAAAAAGACCATTTAATGGGAAGTATGAGCATCTCATTGCACCTACAATTGTACAAGTGTCATGTATTTTTACTGAAACCGAAGGAAGGGAAGAGAGATGGGGAAAGTCTAAAAGTACAAAAATAAAGAGAAATTTAAAAAAAGGTGAAAATTCAAAGACTAGCATGTGGAAGAAAAGGTCAATTCTATTCAATTTACCATATTAGGAGGTATGTGGACACATTAACTTAAGGTGTAAAATGTACAATGCTTGAAGGATTTCAATGTGTTTAATTGGAATATGTTGTTTATTTTTTCTTTGATGTTATAATTCATTGAATTTTTATATGGTTGGATGCAGAAACTCCTAGTGCGTCACATTTTAGATTTAATGCACATAGAAAAAAATGTATGCGAAAGTATTCTTGGAACCCTTTTGGATATAAAAGTTAAATAAAAGGATGGGAAAAATTATCATGATGACTTACCATAGTTGGGTATAAGGAAGTCACTATGGCCAAAACAAAAAGGCAAAAAAATATTTCTTCCACCTGCACCACACACTCTTTCAAAAAATGAGAAAGAGATTCTTTATGGTGTTTTGTTCACGTTAAAATTTCCAGATGGATATATTTCAAACCCTAGATATCATGTATCTATGAAAGATATCAAGCTTCATAGTATGAAATCACATGATTTCCATGTTCTCATGCAACAAATCCTTCTAGTACCATTGCACCATGTGCTACCAAAAGCAGTTCGAAACACTATTTGTAGGCTTTGCTTCATTTATAGGTGAATTTGTCCAAAAATGGTGGATCCAACAAATCTTGATAACTTACAAGATGATGTTGTGGAAACTTTGTGCTTACTCGAAAAATACCCCCCCCCCCTTCATTCTTTGATATAATGATACATTTGACTGTACACTTGGTACGAGAGCTACGCTATTGTGGACCAGTTGCATATCGATGGATGTACCCTTTTGAAAGGTCAGCGAAATTTTATTAAGTGCAAATCCACATAAATTCCAACATTTTATGTGCATATAATAATAACAAATTACTAGCAACTCTTTATTCATACTTTTGATTTCACTACAAACTGTGTGTTTTTTTCTAGGAACATGAAAGTTTTCAAAAGTTATGTGAAAAATAAGAATAGGCCTGAAGGCTACATAGCTAAATCCTACACTGTGGAGGAATCCATAAAATTTTGTGTTGGATATGTTGAAGGTATGGAATATATTGAAAGCATTCCTAGTAGAAATGAAGCTTGGTATGATGAAGGAGAGGTTGGACAATATGGGAATTCCTTATCTAGTGGAACTTCAATTGAATTAGATAAAACTAGTTTGTTACAATCCCACAGATGGGTCTTGCACAACATAGATGAAATTCAACCTTAGATAGAGTAAGTAATAAGGAAATCCTTATGAAATTATTTTTTATTATAATATATCACAATATTTTCATAAATTGTTTATTGACATTACTTGATAATAGGATGTAGTTGACAGAAATGGCTAATAGTAACATCCAAGCCCAAAAAGATGAAGTCTTACTACAAAAGCTCCACAACTAACAATTTAGTGATTCGTTAATAAAACAGGTAATGATATTTCTTCATATTAGGTTTAATTGAACTTCATTGATCAAGACTATTATGATGTATGAAGGTGATATTCCTTTAATATATTTTGAAACTGCATGGCTTTCTAACGACATTTAAAAATTTACAGGTGGAAGGAAAATAAAATATTTTTGATGCCCTTAAATGGTTGGGACATGGCCCAAGGACATATGCAACTAAGTATGATGGATACATAATCAATGGGTGTATATTTCATGTTAAAAATCATAGAAAATGTCAGGGCCAACCAAAATAGTGGTGTGTGCATAGATGCACAAACATTAATGAGATCAAGTGCAAAGCATAAAAACCCTATACATCAAACAACAACATATTGTGTAGTGATTCAAGAAATAATTTTATTGGACTACTATTTGGTACAGTATCCATTGTTAAAATGTGATTGGATAGATGTACACAAGAAGAATGGAATGAAAGTTGATGAAATTGGTTTCTCCATGAAGAATCTGAAGAGATGCTTGAGTAAGGATAGAGTGCAAATGATCCATTTATTCTAGCATCACAAGCAAAACAAGTATTTTATGTATAAGATCCGGTAGAGAATGACTTGTGTGTATTTTTGACATGCCCTCCAAAGGGACCAAGAAATTGTAATAGATATGAATTGGAGTATGCATATTTATCAAGTGTTGCATATTTTGAAGGGATGAAAAGCAAAAGAGGATGAATCTATCGAGTGATGGCGGTATGGATTATGTTCGACAAGATTGTGAAGGCACATGGTTGGATGTTTTTCAGTAAGTAGCATGCATGATTTATTTATCAGTTCTCATTTAAGTTGTATCTATGAAAATTTATATCTTAGATTATTACTTGGATTTACCTTTCATGCATATATGTTTTGTTCTGCTACTGTTTATGCATGGATCTTATCTATTTTATTTAGTTGTGTAACTTTCATTTATTTTTACAGTATATGGATTGGGTGTGGGGAAATGAGATTGATATTCTTGAAACCAAGAGAAGCTGATTCTTGTTTTTTTTTTTTTTTTAGAATTTCTTATATGTTATGCCTTTTTGTACATATATATCAATCACTTATATGAGCATGCCATTTTTTCATGATATATGCATGTCTTTGCCACGGATTGTATTACTGCATAGTCACTTAATTACATTTCGAATAACAGATCCAGAAACCACCTACCCAGTTCTGACAATATTTACATTCACCCCAAAATAGAACCACCCATCTCGAAACAAAAAAGCCAGATTGTTAATGGTGTGCCCCATCCCGATTACATACATAAGCTACCCATAAAGAAAATCACTACAGGAACCACTAATAGACGACTTAACAAGACATAACAAAAAAACCAGATTGTTCATGCCATGCCCCATCTCTATTACATACATAATCTACTTATAAATCCTATCACTACTAGAATCACTAACACTAAACTGAAAAATAAATAAAAAGAGAATAAGGATAGGGGCCTCAAACTCAGACCTAGGAAAACACTTCCGGAGAGGAGTGTTTGGTCTGCTTCATCTTCCTGGAGGGCCCCCTAGCAGTCATGTCGATTGACTTGGCCATGCTCATCCCTTCGACCTCTGCCTTCTCCATCCTCAGGTGGAAGAATTGAATCCCCATATTTTTGGCCATGATGTCTACCTTTCTGTGCATTAGTCGGTAATCAACATTGTGATCCTTCCAAACTCTCACTAGTTCTTCATCCCCTTCCCATCTTGTAGCAGTGCTCGGCGAATACTATGATATTAGGTTCATGTTAACCCAATAGAGCATAAGCAATATGTCATAGGACATAGCCCTCCCAGTTGTATTACTAGGGTCTACAACCCAAGGTTCAAACTCACAGCGTAACTCCTCCCAGGTCATTGACTTAGATTCATCCCATAAAAAGTCTACAACTGATTCAATTTTGTTGCAGGGCGCTAGAGGAACAAAGTATTTGAAGAAGTCAGCATCCTCTTGTGCTTGTATCTGGGCTCTAGTCACACATCCCTTGTCGTGATTGTCAGCCGAGACTTCCCCCAACCCCAAGATTCCCCTCTGAGAATGTTTGGGAGCCATGGAAAAAACCCAGGAGATAGACTCTTCAACAAGCACCAGCGCTTCAGGGTGGAAATAATAGTCATGAGCCCTTTGTACACAAAAGACACAAAAGAGGTTGGGATACTCCACAGAGGTTGTTGAGTAGAGGGTGGAGCTATTTCAGAATATAAGGGTGGTGGCCACCTCACCATCATAACGGTTTTGTACTCGACCTTCCTCATCCTGGATTCATCCTAGATTGGCATCCTCTAAGCCTTAAATACCATATCTATCCTGTGCTGCGAATATCCCTTTTCCATCCCTTCAGACTTGAAACCGTACTTCCCACCACGCACTCAGGCATGGCTAGGATCCTCATCTGCAACTGTACTTCCCAACACATGGCACAAAGATTACACAAATATTACCTTCAGTGAACTAAATTACACAATAATTTCATGCCTAACTTCTGCAATTAACCCACTTGCTAGCTCATCGATGAAATGGCTAACAACCGTCAGATCTAGATCGACGATGGACTTAAATTATTATAGGGTGTATTTTATAAATTATCACGTCAGTCAGGAATTTCTTCTATCATGCTAGTTTGCCCAGTGAAATAGTTCTCCATCATTGATCTGCAGCAAGATCATTCTTAACCATTGATCTTCTTCATCCTTGCAACAATTAGTTTCCAACTTCGCAATAGATTCGATTTTAACTTTCTTGCTATTTAGCTAGCGAAATTACTCTTTAGTCGTTGATTGAATCACCTCTTGATCACCATCGTCAACTTGTAACCTTATTAACCAATCTCTCCTATGCCATGGATCTGCCTTGCAATGCACAACTAAAAGTGACTTACTGTGTGTAAATGTCAATACTCGAGACATTTTTTCATTCAACTAACCATACAGTCAACGTGGTCACAAGATATGATTCAAATGGGAAATTGCTTCCAAACTCAATCAATAAACTCAATTAACCCAAATATACAGGAATACAATCTTATTTCACAATGGTCCTTTATCTGAACTTAAATACAATGGATCGATAATTACAAACAGAGACCTCTCTCTGTCTTTGTAAGCTCCAAGATTCTAAGCTTTGATCTTGTTCCTCTTGATCAAACCTTCCTCGAGCTAACTAAGTTGCAATAAGCTATCTAAAAGCTTTTGCAAGCTAACAAGGTTTGTAAGCTAAAGCTAATTTATCCATCTAAATGACTCAACTGGATTAAATAAAACTATTACTATGTTTTCCATATCCTTCAAAGACGGAAAAATGTCCTTATTCGACTCTACTATCCTCTATGACTTACTATGCTTGATATCTATTATTTTCCAGTAAGGTAAACAAGCAGCTCACTTTATTTTTGCTTACTGTGGTTTTTTTACTTTTGGAAAATTATTGATGAAAACTATCAACGATTAGAGTGAAGAAGGAATATCTTGCATGTGGATCATTTATTCTTTCAGAGTGACTTATGAGAATCCTATACATTGGGTATTTTCCCTGCATTAATATTTGGTAAGCATTAACATTTTGTTTAAATCATGGTTGTGTAATAGTTAATTTATTAACCACCTTACAAATTGGGGTGATATCATATGATATTTGTATAAGATGTACTTTATAATTGTATAATGGTAACTTGAAGGATAATTCTACTATTCATTTGTGCTACATCTTTTAGAATAGGAAACATATTAACTCTGATTTTGACTTTGGGTGCAGAGTAAAATTAGTGGATTATGCTCTTGCCTCTGGAAAAATCTACGAGGGAGAAGCGTTTAAATACATTAAGGAGTAATTTGAAAATTGCACACTTCATCTCATTGGCCTTTTGAGTGATGGCGGTGTTCATTCACGATTAGATCAGTTGTAGGTATTCTATATCTATAAATGCATTATTATGAGTTGTTTATCTTAGAAAATTTTATATATTTATCCGTGCTATGCAATTTTTAATCTTTGTATTTCTCGATAGTGTAGTTGAATACTATTTATATCACCAGACTAGATTGAGTTGGGTCTAAATATGTTATAATTGCAGAACCCATTGATCTACTGACATAAATTTTAAGAGAAGGCTACTCTTACATGGATCCATCAAGCAACCATTAGAAACGATGCTCGTTCTTATCCATGAATACTTTAAATTCTAGTTAGATGTTCACTTCTAGAGTATGTGTATGAACTTGAATGCCAACTTTGTCCTACAAAATGTTTATGTATTACTATTTTCTTTATTGAATTAATGATGCATATGAAACCTTTCAAGTTCAGCCAAATTATAAGGTGAGAGCCATTTAGACTACCTTCTTAGGTCTCTTGAGTCAGAAACAATGTTTGGATTATTAGGTTTTCTTAGAATTACAAATGATGCAATCTTGGTGTTAATATTGCCCCTTTCTCTAATTCTTAAAGGGTTCTAGCTCAATGGTAGAGCGCCTACTTTACAAGCAGGAGGTTGAAGGTTCAACTCCTTCGTGCCCTAATGATATTGCAGTATTGATGTTTTAAATAAAATATATTTTATTATGGTCTATTATGGCTATGACGGGGGTTCTAAATTGACTTCATATGTCACTACGAGGGGGGTTCATAACCACCCCAAAGGTTTGTAAAGCATTTTAGGGGGGGGTTTCAAACCGCCTATGTAGGTACCTACGAGGGGGGTTTTGAATCGCCTCCATATGTACCTACAAGGGGGATTTAAAACTGCCCCCAAAGTTTTATAATAGATACTTTTAAGGGTGGTTTTGAACCGCCCCTGTAGGTACCTACAAGGGGGTTTATATCTGCCCTTAAAAGTGAATTGTTTTTTTTTGGGGGGGGGGGTTTGAACAACCCCCAAAAGTGAATTTTTTGGGGAGATTTCAAACCGCCCCCAAAAGTGACTTTTAGGGGGGTTTTGAACCTCCCCCAAAAGTCACTTTTTGTGGGGATTTAGAACTACCCCCAAAACTCACGTTTAGGGGTGGTTTCAATCTCTTCCATAACTGCCCCTAAAAGTCAAAACTTTTAGCGTTGGTGCTATTAGGGGAGGTTTTGTAAAGACTGCATCCAAAGCCAAACTTTGCCCCCAAATCCAAAACCACCCCAAATCACTTTTGGGGGCATTTAGAACCACCCCTAAAAGTCACTTTTAGGGATAGTTTTGATCTCTTCCAGAACCACCCCTCAAAGGCAAAAATTTTTGTGTCGGTGCTATTAGGGGCACTTTTGTAAAGACTTCCTCCAAAGTCAAAACCGCCCCCAAAAGTGAATTATTTTGGGGGGGGGGTTAGAACTGCCCCCAAAGGTGCCTTTTGGTGGGGCTTAGAACTGCCGCCAAAAGTCACTTTTGGAGGGGGCTTAGAACCACCCCCAAAAGTCATTTTTGAGGGGGGTTTAGAACTAATCCTAAAAGTCACTTTTAGGGGAAGTTTCCATCTCTTCCAGAACCGCCCCTAAAAGTAAAAACTTTTAGCATCGGTGCTATTAGGGGCAGTTTTGTAAAGACCGCCTCCAAATCCAAAACTACCCCCAAAAGTGAATTTTGGAGGCAAAAGAAAACCGCTCCTAAATGTCAAATTTGTTGTAGTGTTATATGGTGTAAAATGTGTGCAACTTATGTGTATACAAACCCTAGAAATCCATGGTGAAGATGTAGCAATATCATTGCCGAGATGCAAATATAATGCAAATATAAAGCAGTAAAGAACAGTAAATATGCTACAAAATAAATTTTTCTTCCAAAATCAATAATCTACGCAAGTAAATGAGTAGGAAAAGGAGCTAATCAAATGTAGAAAAAAAACATGGGATATCAACCACAAATCTCAACTCAAACGACTCAGAAACAAGGGAAAAATGACCACAACACAAACCAAGGGGTTGTAAGAGTGTATATCTGGTTAGAAACATGTTGAACTAAGGGTTTAACACAAGCAAGGGGTCCGAAACAAGGATCTGAAGCACAAAAATTGACTAAAAAACAACAAGTTGCACCTGTCGATGGAAAGGGCATGATTGCAGTCACAAAAAAATTATAAACAGACAAGATCATGGTCATAAAATAGTCAACAGAGCCAAGTTGCACAAAAAAGAGGATTAAGCGCGACAAGTTGCTCAAAACTGAGTCACAGTAGAGATCAGGGTCTCTCCAATAGCCGAGACAGGTGCAATTTGGATCTCCGAGCCATGCCGCAAGTATCGAAGAAAAAGGCACAAGCTAGATCATGCTAATCAGGAAAAATGGTGTGACTGGGAAATATCTTTCGGCTGGATAGGTGAGACTCAGCCCAAATGGAGGAATTTTTCAAAAATAGACAGTCGGTTAGAGTCAGGGGTGGTAACTAAAGCAATATTGGTTCAAATATTCCTTAAGAGGGTCAGATCTATGATCATTGAGGGTAACAAAGGGGAAGAAACCAATAGAAAAACTGTTAGGGTTAACCTTGACTTAAGATCGAGTCAAAGGTGGTCAGGTCTAGCACATGGTTTTGGCACATGGTTTGTTGTAGCCCATGGTATTGCATGTGTTAACCTTGAATTGAGATCGAGTCAAATGTGGTTAGGTCTAGCACATGGTTTGGGCACATGGTTTGTTGTATCCCATGGTATTGCATGTGATTAAACCTTTATAAGGCTTGAGGAGGCTCCATTGTTATTGTACTGGATATGTGTATTCAAATTGTACTTGATGTGGGCATTGTATTGTACTAGAAGAGAGACTATGATAGCGTGAAGAGGAAGTGCAGCCATTTTGCTGCAGGGTGTATCCCTTCATCTTTCTGGACTGCAATAAAAGGACTGGAAAATTTCTTTGTGGACGTAGCCCATCGTTTGGGTGAACCACGTTATATCTGTGTCTCTTTGTACTGTTTTAATTTGTTTTGCATCTTGTTTATTGATTTAACTGTATATCTATTATTGCTCTCCTGTCCTGTTTTTCTAACAATTGGTATCAGAGCCAAAAAGGTCTATTTGGTTTGTAAACTCGCAGGAAAGAAGGGTTCCTGGTTCGAGTGAGCAAATGGCAGAAGAAGGAAAGTTTAGGGTCGATAAATTTAATGGCCAAAACTATTAGTTATGGAAGATGCAAATGGAGGACTATCTGTACCAGAAAGATCTGTACCTGCCGTTGGGCAGAAAAGCAAAACAACCAGCGGCTATGAAGGATGAAGAATGGGAGGTTCTAGACAGGAAGGCACTAGGAACAATACGGCTGTGCCTAGCTTCGTCGGTGGCCTTCAATATTTTGAAAGAAATAACAACAGAGGGTGTGACGAGCGCATTGAGTAAGCTCTACGAAAAACCCTCAGCTTCTAACAAGGTATTTTTAATGAAGCGTTTATTAAATATGAAGATGTCGAAAAGTGGATCTGTTGCTAACCATTTAAATGAGTTTAATACACTTACCATTCAGTTAAGTTCTGTAAAATTGAACTTTGATGATGAGGTTAGGGCTCTTCTAATCTTGTGCTCATTGCTAGAAAACTAGAATAGCTTGGTCATGGCTGTAAGTAACTCTGTCCCTAGTTCAAGCACTCTTAAGTTTGATGATGTTGTTAGTGTTATTCTTAGTGAGGAAATGCGAAGGACAAGCACAGGTGAGACATCAGGTAATGCGTTGACCATGGAGAGCAGAGGGAGACAAAAAGAGAGAGGAAGGAGCCCAAGAAATCGCGGCAAGTCTAAAAAGGGAAGATCTGAGTCCAAATTCGAAAAAATAGAATGTTGGAACTGCGGTAAGAAAGGACATCTAAAGAAAGACTGCAGAGCACCAAAGAAGAAAGGTGAGAGGCAGCAAGAGACTACCCAGGAAGCTAATGTAGCAGGTGATGTGTTACAATATGCTTTGATTCTTGCATTAGATAATACTAGTGATTACTGGGTAGTAGATTCAGGGGCTTCATGTCATACTACACCCCATAGGAAATTCTTTTATGATTATGTTCAAGGTGATTTTGGGCATGTGTTATTGGGGGATGATGAACCATGTAAAATTGTTGGAAAGGGTAAGGTACGGATTAAACTAAATAATGGAAATGACTGGCTGCTAAAGGATTTAAGGCACATTCTTGCTATGAAAAGAAATCTGATCTCAATAGGGCAGTTGGGAGATGGCGGCTGTTTGTCTACGTTTGGAGAAACGTGGTGGAAGGTTACAAAAGGATCAATGGTAATTGCAAAAGGAGATAGGATAGGTACGTTATATTTATGTCCTCATAACACTGATTATTCTATTTCTGTGGCTTCCACAGAAACAGGTGCAGCGTTGTGGCATCATAGGCTTGGCCACATGAGTGAGAAGGGGATGCAAATTCTCCACTCAAGGAAACTGTTTCCAGATATGAAGCAGGTAAGTTTGGAATTTTATGAGAACTATGTTTATGGAAAACAGAAGAGAGTTAGATTTCTCAAGGTTGGGAAACAAAAGAAGAGTGAAAAGTTAGAGCTTTTCCATACAGATGTATGGGGACCAGCTCAGGGACAATCTCTTGGTGGCTCTCGTTATTATGTTACTTTTATTGATGATGCAACTAGAAAAACTTGGTTTTATTGCATTAGACAGAAATATGATGTGTTTGATGCTTTTAAGAAGTGGAAAGCTTTGGCTGAGAATGAGACAGGAAAAAGGTTGAAATGTCTTAGATCTGATAATGGAGGCGAGTATTGCAGCAAGGAGTTTGACAGTTACTGTTCACACAGTGGGATTCGCAGAGAGAAGACAGTCCCTGGAACACCCCAAGAAAATGTCGTGTCAGAAAGGATGAACAGAATGATCATGGAGCGTGCAAGGTGTATGAGATTGCATGCAGGGTTTCCCTTACAGTTTTGGGCTGATGCTGTAAACACTGCTGTTTATTTAATAAACAGAGGGCCTTCAAGCACTTTGGATGGTGGAATTCCAGAGGAGGCATGGACAAGTAAACAGGTAAAATACTCATTTCTGATAACTTTTGGTTGTGAAGCATTTGTCCATATTGATAAAGATGATAGAACAAAGCTTGAGGCTAAATCCAAGAAATGTACTTTTATTGGATACGGGGTTGATGATTTTGGTTATCGCTTATGGGATCTTAAAAATAGCAAAATCATTAGGAGTAGAGATGTAGTATTCAATGAAAAGGTCATGTACAAAGATCAGTTGCAGGGAAAGAAACAAGAAAATGAAAACACAGAGTACACAGTGCTTGATGAAATCAAAGAAAATGAAGTTCCAAGAGCACCAGAAAATCAAGAGCAACAGCAGGTACCTGAAACTCCTGCAACTGTAAGAAGGTCTACCAGGTTAAGTAAACCCCCTGAACGATTCTCTCCTTCACTGTATTATTTATTGATGACTGATTTTGGTCAGCCAGAATGTTTTGAAGAAGCAATGCAGGTAGAAACTATAAAGAAGTGGGTGCAAGGCATGGATGAGGAGATGGACTCATTGGTAAGAAACCAGACTTGGGATCTGGTTAAGTTGCCTGCACGAAAAAGGGTATTGCAGAATAAATGGGTTTACAGGTTGAAGGAAGAAGATGGAGGAAAGAAGCGATACAAGGCTAGACTTGTTGTAAAGGGGTTTGCACAAAAGAAAGGTATAGACTTTGATGAAATATTTTCTCCTCTTGTTAAAATGACTTCAATTAGAACTATTTTAAGTCTAGTGGCGATAGAAGATTTGCATCTTGAAAAATTAGATGTAAAAACGGCCTTTCTCCATGGGGATTTGGAGGAAGAGATTTATATGAAGCAACCACAAGGGTATGAGGTCAAAGGGAAGGAGAATTTGGTTTGCAGGTTGAAGAAGAGCTTGTATGGCCTGAAGCAAGATCCAAGGCAGTGGTATTTAAAATTTGATAAGTTTATGACAAAACAAGGTTATGATAGATGTCATTCTGACCACTATGTTTATTTCAAGAGGCTAGATAATGGAAGATATATTATCTTGTTATTGTATGTGTATGCCATGCTTATTGCAGGGTCTAACATGGAGGGTATAAATGTGCTCAAAAGAAAACTATCTAAATCATTTGCGATGAAGGATTTGGGTGCTGCAAAGCAAATCCTTGGTATGAGAATAACAAGAGACAGGAAAAATCGCAAATTGACATTGTCTCAAGGTGAGTACATAGAAAAGGTGTTGCAGAGGTTTAGAATGCAGAATGCAAAACCAGTTAGCACACCTTTGGAAAGCCATTTCAAACTAAGCAAGCATATGTGTCCAGAGACACAGGAAGAGATAGATTACATGTCCAAGATTCCCTATTCATCAGTAGTTGGGAGCTTGATGTATGCCATGGTGTGCACAAGACCAGATATTGCACATGCAGTGGGAGTTGTGAGCAGGTATATGAACAATCTAGGTAAAGAGCATTGGAAAGCAGTACAGTGGATTCTCAGGTATTTTAGAGGTACCACTTCTCGTGCATTATGTTTTGGAGGTTCAGACACTGTTCTACGGGGATATGTTGATGCAGATATGGCTGGTGATAAAGACAGCAGGAGGAGCACCACAGGGTATGTGTTCACTGTAGGTGGAACGGCAGTAAGTTGGATTTCAAAACTGCAACAGGTTGTTGCACTTTCAATAATGGAAGCAGAGTATGTTGTTGTGACAGAGGCTAGTAAGGAGATGATTTGGTTGCAGAGGTTCATGGAAGAATTGGGTAAGAAACAGGAGAATATTAGGCTGTACAATGACAACCAGAGTGCCATTCATCTTGCAAAGAACTCAGTCTTTCATTCAAGGACTAAACATATAGAACTCAAGTACCACTTCATAAGATCTGTTCTAGATGAAGAACTGTTAAAACTGGAAAAGATTCACACTAGCCAGAATCCTGTAGACATGTTGACAAAGGGAGTAACCAGAGAGAAACTGAGTTCCTGCTCGGTTTCTGTTGGCCTTAAAGCATGAAGGTGAAAATAAGAAATTTTCCAAGTCCAAGGTCCAGCAAGTACAGTAGCGGTAGAGTTGCTATGATTAGTCACCATGAAGGCACATTAAAAAAAAATGTAATGGAGCAGTTTACATGTAAATGGGCATATGGCTGTAAGACCTGGTAAGGCATGCATACCCCTGGTAACTCATCGGTAAAGTCAGGAGATAGACCTAGGTGATAGGGGGTGTATGTAAGATTCCTCGATAAATACTTGAGGGGAGTTGGTGATTACTCCAAGTCAAGTTTAAAGGGGGGATTGTTAGGGTTAACCTTGACTTGAGATCAAGTCAAAGGTGGTTAGGTCTAGCACATGGTTTGGGCACATGGTTTGTTGTATCCCATGGTATTGTCCCATGGTATTGCATGTGTTAACCTTGACTTGAGATCAAGTCAAAGGTGGTTAGGTCTAGCACATGGTTTGGGCACGTGGTTTGTTGTAGCCCATGGTATTGCATGTGATTAAGCCTTTATAAGGCTTGAGGAGGATCCATTGTTATTGTACTGGATATGTGTGCTGTATTGTACTGGATGTGGGTATTGTATTGTACTGGAAGAGAGACTATGAGAGTGTGAAGAGGAAGTGCAGCGGTTTTGCTGCAGGGTGTATCCCTTCATCTTTCTGGACTGTAATAAAAGGACTGGCAAATTTCTTTGTGGACGTAGCCCATCGTTTGGGTGAACCACGTTATATCTGTGTCTCTCTGTACTGTTTTAATTTGTTTTGCATCTTGTTTATTGATTTAACTGTATATCTATTATTGCTCTGCGGTCCTGTTTTTCTAACAAAAACTTGCAAGAACAAAGATCCATGTGGATTGACCCAATGGAGTCACCAAAACTGTAGTGGGGATTTCTCCCCTACCATGTGCAAAAGCACCAACCTTAGATCATCCAAAGCATAAGATAGAGTTCAATGATAACAAAATAAATAAGACAATAAAAACAAATATTTTTTGGGTTTTTCACAAATATAAACTAACTAATGTATAAAATAAAATCAAGATACATTTTCTAAAAATGGGCCACCGTAGCCATCCTTGGAAGTGGTTTTGTAGCTCCATGGTTTGGGTCTCCAACCTCTTCCACAACTTGTTTTCAGGTGGGGAGAATGGATCCGAATGGGTACAGAGTGAACTCAACGTACACCGTGGTAAAATGGTGTGGTGAAATATGACAGGAAAAGTATGTGATGGGTCTGTGAGATAATAGAAAAAGGTTACCAAAAGTGACGGAAGGTGAGAAAATTTATTTTTGAGGAGTCCTTCACAATGTATTTATAGTATGGTATTAGGGTTTTTGGCCCATGGCAATGACCCATGGTATTTTATTTCCCATGGTATTTATCTAGGTATTTTGATGCATTCTGATTTTTAGGGTTTTTTACCCTTTTTGGGAGAAAGTGGGGATAAATCATAATAAATGCTCACCATCCCTTCATTTATGGGAAGGAATAATGATGTTTTAGACCA
>LPNX010733791.1:167118-191949 GCA_001517045.1 Pseudotsuga menziesii
GGGGTGGGGAGGACATAAAATAATAAAAATATTGTTATAATTGGAAAACTAGTCAAATGTGAAGTTATAGGCTTCCAAAATGCGCACACATTTTATTAATACAAAATGCATACATGTTTTATTAATACAAAACACGTACGCATTTTTTATTAATAAAATGCGTGCATGTTTTATTGGAGGGAACACAAATTTGAATTTAAATAAAACACGAGTGTGTTTAGTGACACTATGGTTGAGCCTCCACCCATGTTGTCATGGAATTTTGATGACTATGTGTCTTCTTCAGACTTTGCCTTGGATTCATCATGCCTATGCCTTGGATTATGGTAAGTCATCGCTAATTGAACATTATAAACAAATTTTCAATATTCTTGTGTTTAGTCGTTGGCTACAGTAAGCTGCACACCTCCTTTTTTTATGAAAGTTTAGAAACATATATGGTTTTTTTTGCAGATTCCAAATATGTAATTTTTAACAAGAATATATAATTTTCTCTATTTTTTTCTTATTTATCTTGTGTCATCACTCCTAAACTCAAAAAACACACTGTTAGTGTTTTGTCCATAACTCTTTCATTTCTCAACCATTTTGAAAAAAATTTGCATGCTGCAATAAACAACACCAGCCTCTACATGTTATAAAAAATCTATTTCCAAATAATTTCATTATGGCATTCAAACACTGCACCCACAATTTCCATATTGTTTCCAAGGTTTTATCACTTAGATAATTAAAAATAAATAAAATTTTAAAAAATATATTTTTATTTTTGGAAAAATAGTCGTGCACTAGTACTATCTGTTCTCTATATGTCAACCAGTTTTCATAAGTTGATTCTATCATTTAGTCACTCAAATGTTGCACCCACAAAAACATATACCTTATAATTTGTCTCAAAAATAAAAAGTGTCCGTTAAAAAAGATCTAACTTTAGATGGTTAAGAACATTTTCAATAGAAAAAATTATATATTTGGAAACATCATTCAATTTCCTACATTTCATTCTTTTACTCATCACAAGATTCATTGTGTAAGTGTCTCAAAATATTCATGTAAGTTGATGGATGCATGTTTTTCCAGTTTTCTATTGCATCTAATGTGTCAAAAGAGACTCGAGAATTAGCTTGAAAAAACCTTAGAACATATTGTAACAAGGACAATGTGTATTACTAAAAAACAAGGTATATATGATTACATATAACTCGAATATAGATAAACATGAATTACTAACAAATAATGTATATATCAAGATAATCAAGGTCGAAAATAGTTGAACTTTGATAAATGTATTCCAATCATGTGTTTTAGCCCCATCGAAATTGTCTTGCTTTGTTGGTATATTACTTATGTTCGAAGAAAAACCAATGGGAAATTTTATCTTTCGTACAACCTCTTTTATGAATATGCTCTCTTTCTTTGTTAATAACCATGGAATGTTGGTGGAATTTCCACTACCATAGCAATGATTCACAATGAGTTGTATTCTTGAATGCCACTAATAACTTTAGCAATTTTTTCCTTGTTATTCCTCCCATCTATAATTTTCCACAAGCACTCTATGAAATTCTTTCCAATATGCATTGTGTCAAATAAATGAGCTACTTGTAGGTGCTCATAGTATGAAACTAACTAAGTTGGGAATACTCTATCATTTCAAACCCTATGGAAGATAACCATGATGACCTTTGAGAACTATCAATGAAATATTATATTTTTATTAATCAATGTAAGTATGGAAATATCAAAATAAATACAATTGACAAAGAACAAATTAACTACAAATAATTTCTTACCATAGATCTTGCCAAATTCCTTTTTCCATAGTTAAGGCGTCATTCTTCATTGTTTTTTCCTACTCTCTTCCTTCCTATTAAAGTTTTTTTTTTGTAATTTGATATATATGGTCCTGATGGAGAATATTCCTAAACTCATTGTACACATCATTTCCTAAAAGTATTGAACATCTAGATATTGTTCTTGGACTATTAATCGGGCATGCATACTTTCCCTTTGTTTGAATCCGTGTAAGCTATGGAATAGTGTTAATATATAGAATTCCAAAAATCATAAAAAGAGGTTCAATAATAAATGATGCATAGAGATACATGGAAAAGTTGCATACCACAAAAATGTGTAAGACTAGGTGCATTGTGAATTATCCATGACAGCATTCCATGGAGGTTACATTATTTTTAATCCTACAGTTTTGGAGATGTCATACATATTGATGTCGACCCATAATTTAAAATTTTCATCTATAAGAGGATCAAGATATGCATCCTTATTTTTAACTTGGTTCTTACCTAACGATTATTTCAAAAGTAACATACATAATTATTAAGTTCTTATACATGCAATACTGGAAAAAAACGATTCCTTATTTTGTGTTAACATTCTTAAAAATAAGTACTTGGAAAAAATAATGCCAACATGATGTGCTCCATTTTGTTGTCATCCACATAGAAAGATTATTGTTTATAATAACAAACTGGCCAAACTGTGTAATTGGTTTTGAGCTCTCCAAAGGATTAACACCATCGACTTCCATTGAAATTATAACATTATATGTGTTAAAATTGTTGTTCCATTTAGATCTTCAAGCAATGAGTCCAGTATTATTGATGTAGTAAAAGGAGAATGAAGATACATGCTAAAAAAATAAAACCACATAGGAAATGGATGAGTATATCTCAGATAATTACATTATAATTTTCATTAATTAAATCCGGTGTTACAATAGTTTACATAGGAAAATAATTCGAAACAATTAGGGATGAATCTGAATCTCCTCACTGGATGTGACTGTACCTAACTAACTAGCTAACTCAGGATGTCCCAATCAATATCAGAGTCCAAATATCTAACTCCAGATCTCTAAACAACTCATACAATCAGTAATAAACAATTAACTAAGTCCAACTGAAGTGGTAGGTGAGAAAAGGTGCCTACTCCTCATGCATCCATGCATAACTAGCACTAACTGAACTGATTGTGATCTAACTGAATGTAACTAGAAACTAACTAAGCTTAACTAGTTCCAACTCCAAATGACTGAAGGAGGTTGGTGTCGAGACTCCCAATGGCTCCTAAAATGTATGGATTGATCTAGGAGGCACCTAAACTGATCATTGCAAGTGCAGTCAGTGTCAGTTAGCCTCTAGCAGTGTTTCCCACACTCTAGTGACTAGTACATGTATCCCCATTAGGAAAAGTGGACCCAATGGTACTAGTGGACCCAATTAATTAATACAGACTCCTAAGTTAGGCTAAATAATCTAATAGATAGTATAGTCAAGGGAGGATTAATAATCCTAAAAATATGGTTCTTCTTTAAAAATTGGTCATCTTTCCTCAATGTCTCTGAATGTAGAACCATCTCTAGGAATTCGCATGACACCATATTCACTTCTCTTTCGTGGATATATGGTAATCCATAAATTCTACAATGTTTTTACACCTAAGCAATTTTTGAAAATGTGGAGTTGTCAATATATGGAAAATCTCTTTATGGGGCTCCTTATTTTTTACTTGATCAATACAATATCTAC
The DNA here is from genome assembly GCA_001517045.1 of Pseudotsuga menziesii. NCBI lineage: Eukaryota > Viridiplantae > Streptophyta > Pinopsida > Pinales > Pinaceae > Pseudotsuga > Pseudotsuga menziesii. The sequence goes on from LPNX010733791.1 coordinate 170,667, forward strand.
TAATTCCACATTTAGGGAAATCACTTTTTATGCATTTTTTCTATAATATGATATGATCATCAGGACATGCATCAATTGTGTTATACTCCATTATTAAATCTTCCATAACAACACACATTTCTTTGTATATGTGAGGTAAACTATTTTATGGTGGTAGAAGAGTATCACCTAACAATCTACAAAAAAAATGGAAAATCGTAATTATTGGCACACATACGACAATGATAAATAAAAAAACAAACAACTCAAATTACATATAGATAAATATTGAATACCTTAACAACTACATCTTTCATGTGTTTGAAATACCTTTCATTCCCTTAAAGTTGAATAGAGAAACAAAACAACAGAGAGAAGGCATGTCTTGAGATTTTGTATAAGGAATTTTTTTTCCTTATCAATTAGAGGTACGTGATGAATATTTTTTTAGATTTCATTTGTAGGTACATTCTAATCCATGGCAAAAATTGTGTCATCGATCAACCTATTTACCATTCATTCTCAATAATATTGTGGTCATTTTCTTCCCTTGTGTCAACCTCAATGTCACCATCCTCACCATCTCTAGTATGAATTTAAGCAAGTGTATTTTTAAGCATTGGTGGTATTGTATATTCAATAATTATGGGAAAATATATCCATCTAGTATTGAAATATACATGAATATTAATAGTATTTCAAAATGAGAAAATATCTTTTTTCGATATATTACCAAGGGATGATATTATTTTCTACTTTCGAAATTCCCATGCTCTAAGCAATGTTTCTTGGTTGTTTCCCTTACAACTCTTCTTATTTTTATCCATTTGCATTATGTATAAGGGAAATCACATTTTCCATCATCAATTACATCTTCAACATTAATCGCTTTATTTTAATCATTTGTATTGCCATGGTTGCTTCTTTCACCATATACAAAATCGATAACTATTTTCACAACAACATATAACATTGTTCTTTATTTCAATAAAATAGATTATCAAATCATTAGTATAGTAAGAAGAAAGACAGAGAAATCATTAACTCAACAAAAATAAATTAATTTAATGGATAATTTCATTAGTCCACTATAAAATTTACCTCTAATCAGAGTTCTTCTCCCTCCAAAATCCTCCAAAATGTATTCTTTTGTTCTATCTAAATATGTTTTTAATTTCGTTGAAGTGAACAAAAAAAACTAAATACATTTAGTAGCACATCGCCTAAGAGACGACACCCTCTTTTTTTATTGATGTGTATATGCTTACGTCGCTTAAGAGACACTCTAAGGCGTCACTTAAGAGATTCCACAGGGAGTTCCTTAAGTGACATACTATTGAGAACATCACTTAAGCAATGTCATGTTGGATTTATTTGAAAAGAACCACCCAATTAAGAACTGATTTTTAAATTTAAACTTCAGATTTGGACCCCAAATGTAGCAGTGATGTGTCTCGAGGACTATCTTTGGTAAGGTTTGATACTATATATCATGGTATTTTTTATCGAAGTTCAATTAAAGCATGGAATGAATTTTTATCCCGATGACAAGATTTATCAAGGGTGATCATCAGAGAGTCAAAATGTTGTATCAGTGATATATCGATAAGGGAGGTCTGATATTAGGGTAAGACCATTGGAATTGCAAAAATATGTGTCAAATATTATCCCCATGAGGAATGTCTGTTGATTATACTCTAATATCATTAAGACACATTAATAAACTTGGTCAAATGCATTTTAGTGGAGGTTTCCCTTGAATGATCATGTGACATTTTGGAGTGAAGTTGGGAAAATACGATCAATCTTAGGAGGATTTAACCAAATAATCAGAGATTATTTGAATAGACTGAGTCTGAATACCTCTAGACAACTTTGTTCTTTGAGTCTCTTCCTTGTATACATTTAGCCATGAATTTTAGTAAAAGTAGGGCATATGAATTTTGCCTTTGGGGTGAAATTTGATGATGATGTGTCTCTACTAGCAGTTTTTAAGTTTTTGAAGCATACTCTAGATATTTTTTTCCCACGATCATTTAGAAGAATGCAGATATTAACATAAATTTCTATGGGAGGTGTCGAACTTGGTATAAATATTAAATCAAATAGGATTTTGAGCTTGATAGAGAATAATAACAATAAAAAATAAATTAAAATCAAGTGATATATTATCCACTATTTGTTAACGAGTAAGAGAATCTATCCATTCCCCTAGTTTCTCAATATTGTTTCTACAAGAATTTAAGTATTTCTCATATATTTAAGTTCCCAATAGTCCATGTTGTTGAGGCCAAGATGAAGGTAGGATATCTTAATAAAGATGAGTAAACTTATCTTTGAAATCCTTACTTTCCTAGTCCATTACATCACATTTATATAGAGTTTCTTGTATCAATTATTCTTATTGTTTACTCAATGAAAACTCATTATCATATTTATTTTATCAATGAATCTAAGGGGATGTAAATCTTGTTACAATGTGGCATTGAGAAATTTAATCACCTAACCCAGAATCTTGGATTTCTAGGACATTTCCTACCATATTTGTTTGACATCTATTTGCACGTACTATAATAATATTTGAATTCACTAGAAGGCCTCAAAGTGGGGTATGAAATGATTCATATGGTGATATATATTGTCCCAAGCTACATATTTCATTGGAACTATTCATTTTATTCCTAATACATACTTTGAAACATATTTCAATGAATTCTTTCAAACTATAATCTATAGTTCTTCATATACTATTTGTTGGGATTACTATTAATCCTCCCTTTGACCACATAATCTATTTGTCCATTTTCCTAGCTTGGGAGGTGTTCGTCACTCCATTAGTGCATGGGGGACACACCTAGGGGACACATGACATTTACTGCACCTGTTTGTGTGAGTTTAGGTTCCCTAAGGACAAATCCCTATAATTTAGGAACCCATTCTAAGGGCCACCAGCAGTCTCTAGCAGTTGACTCTAGTAGGTATTCAATTAAGTCCATTTATTTTATGATTCCTATCAGATAGATCACTCTTAATCATCCTAGTGTTAGTTTCCATGATTCAGGGTAAGTAGGCCACATTTTATCACCTACCATCATCAATTAACTAGTTTTGAACTATTTTAATAATCCAAAGTTGCATTAGTGAGCTCTAGTTGTGATTTTCCCACACTGAGCTAGCTCCGAAGTCAGTCTAGGTTGGTAGATTCGAATCCTATCTTAGGAAATCAAATTACCATATATGTATTGCAACTGTAATACTTAATTATATATTTATTAATGGATGTATGATTATTATTCCAATTATGGGTCTCATGAGTGTTGATTTTCCATGGATTATTAATATGAGTTCCTGAATTGCTTCTCTCTCGTATACAATGTTCTTCAACATTTGAATTCATGTAGGCATAAAGATCCTATGCTTCATTGAATTTAACATGGTATCAGATTCGGTATTCAAGCCAACAAAAAACCTCAAAATCTTCCATTAATGCACCAGAAGCAATTAGGTTCCACATAAATCCTAGATTTATTGCCTTGCTCCCTCTAGATTCTGTCTAGAGAAGTCTATCCAGGGTGTGACGCACATAGAGAAAGTGCACATGTTGAAGTGGAGAGTGTTTGAACTCATTTGATTCAAATCGAAGAGTTATTACATGTTATTTGAATCTTTCTTGAAGAATTTGTTGTTCTTGAAGTTGTGAAATGGAGTATTCAACAACTTTGAATCCCAGAATCCTCACACCTTTCAGTTACCTTAATTGGAGGGCTGACATGCAGATTTCCTTGCGCAACAAGGTTCTTTATAGGGTCACCATGGGAACATAAGTCGAACCCCAACAATACCTTGAAAATCTAAGTATCTCAATAAGCTTAATGAATCTTTTGAATTCATGCGCATACACATCTCCAGGGAGTTGTTCCATCTTTATGGACTCGAGACTCCAAAAGAAGTATGGGATAATCTTGAATCCTTGTTTGGAAAATAGGATGGGATAAGGAGCCATATCTTGGAGAATGAGATAGTATCACTACAACCCAGTAACTTCGAAACTTTACAACAATTTTTATCAAGATTAAAATCATTGGTCATGCAATGCAAGAAATGCAAGATTGAGAAGAAGGATGAGCAATTGATTCTCTCTATACTCAGAAAAATTGGCCCAAAATTCTCAATTTTTTTATCTACCTTTCACTCTAGGATACCCATTACTCCTTATTGACAAATGCCATCCCTTGATGCCTTCACATAGTCTCTAATACATGAACAATACAAGCTGATAAAGATGGGAGCGCTCAGATCCTCTCCAAATCAATCTCTCGTAGTGGTGATTCCATGAAGGTGGGTAACACTTTTCGGCCAAATTTGGTGATGAAAACCTGATTTTTTACTCATGTGCTAGATAGAAGCCCTCGAAACGCATATATTCCATGTGAATTTCAACTTGTAATAAAAACAAATTGTAGAATATTATGTTGCCTTCCCAATGATATTTTTTTTAAAATATTCCGATGTCATTTAATGTGTGAAATTTTGCATTTAATGAATTGTGTGACCTTTAAAATTTGAAGAAGTTAATAAGTGGCTCATTTCCATCCCCAATAATTCAATCTTACATTAATAATTTAAAAAAGTATATATATACGAGCATGATCTACACAAAATGTATTGTGGTCTACATATTTTTTGGTTAATTTATTTTGCAATATACAATTATTTATTATTTTTTGAAAGTGACCACATCTGATTTCAACATCATTTTATACACATGTGTGTCTATCCTATCTTTTTTTCATTGTTTTAAAAAATTGAAAAACCAAAAATTCCCTTTTGAAGACGATGCGTCGATGTGTGGGCTATGTATTTTTACAAAATTTTTGGATGTGTATTTTTTACCCTACGGATTTTTCTTTGCGTTGCTTCGAAGTTGTTGTCAGGTTTTCTAAGTGTAAGTTTTATAACTAATTAAAAAAACATATGAATGTCAAAATGCATGCATGATACCTCAATAGATAGAGGATTCGGTGATTAATCTATCGGTATAAACTCCACTTAGTTGTGTGCCATGAATGGCAGCGTTTACACCCCTAAAAGACACGGAGAAACATTGATTTTCCTGTAAGAGGGATGAATTTCTGTTTTTCAGGCCCTCATCCGAGATCTGGAGCTCGATTGAGGTTTTAACCAAAGGTTTGTTAAACCCTCGATCAAGAAAATTGTAAATAGCTCAATCGAGGTCTAGTTTTTGTTAAAAAATCTTACAAAAGCGGTCGGGAATGAAGTTAAGCATTGATGGCACTAATGTCATTTCAACTACCTTCCTAACACCATTTCCCACCCGAATTCATAGATAAATTCTATATAAACATAAGACATAAACATCTTACTAATTTTATCATTCACAATTGGCTAACCAATTTGAAACAATGCTTGTGCTCTAATGCAAATTTAGCATTGTGTATTGTGTATTTTGCTTACATATTGTTGTAGGTGTAAATCTGGATTTTTGATCTTGATCACAATGGGAAGCAAAAAGCATCGAAGTAAAATATCTAGTAGGAATCAAATCAACACCGAAGAAATAAGAGAGAAATATAGAGGAAGAAAGAGGAAAAAAAGAGCAATCTTCAGAGGAGAAGAAGTTGAAAATCAAGCTATGATGGGAGAATCAAATGCCATTGCTAACAATATTGGTATTTAATTTAAAATTTATGCAATTTCATATTCATAACTATAATTTTTTTTCCCTAGTGATATATTTCATATAATTTCATTCATATTTTCATATAATTTCATATTGCATAATTTATTTAATTTCATAGTGTTCTAGTTCATAATATATATGTGTGTGTGTGTGTGTGTTAAATTGTTTAGAATGTAAATATAATTTTGTAATTTTAATTTTGTAAATAATTCATAAACTTATATAAATAGTATGTGCATGTTTGAATTCATATATATGTATTCATAATTGTATGTAAATTGTATAATTTCATATTCATATAATTTTATAAATTGCATATTCATATATTTAATTTCATAGTGAACTCTAGCTCATAATATATATATATACACACACACATGTGTTAAATCAAGTTTATAATTTATTATAATTTTGTAATTGTAATTTTGTAATTAATTCATGAAGTTATATGTACATTGTATGTGCATGTATGAATATATATGTATTTATAATTGTAATTAAATTGTATAATTTAGTATTTAAATATTCATATAACTTCATATTACATAATATAGACTCACATATATATAATTTTTATGTAAAAAATTACAAATATTGTTCTCAATGGGAGTTGATTGCACTGGTCATCATTGATTTTAATATTCAATTTTACTGTCATATTCATGTATATGAACATTTTCATAGTGTTCAAACTACAATTTTACATTACACTATGATAATGATGATAATTACATTACAATTACAATTACAAGATCACATTACAATTACAATTACAATCATTACATTATTACATCACATTTACACTTACATTACATTACAATAATGACATCCTTACATTACATTACAATTTTACAATTACATTACAATTTTAATATTGATTTAATTTCATATTCATGTATATGAACATTTTCATAGTGTTCAAATTTCAATTTTGCATGTTACATTAAATAATAATGATGATCTCTACTTACATTAAACAGTTACAATTTAATTTTAAACGTGTACAATTTTAATTTCATATTCACATGTATATGAACATTTTCATAGTGTTCAAATTACATTACATAACATATTCAATCAAAGAGGTAGATATAATATTAGACATGTATATAAGAGTATTTGTTGTACTCCAGTGTAGAAGGAGGTGAATCTAAGTAGCCTTCATCATAAGGAAGAGAAGGAGATGACACAACTCTTCCATATCAACATCCATATCATGAAGACCAAGGTTGACGCTCTATTGGATTCTACTTCACAATACAATCTCATAGAAGCACATTAATATGCATGGATGATTTAATAATGTTCTCAAAGAAATGCATAGACCATATCAATAAGATATTGCGTAGTTAATCTAAACAAAAATCAATTTCCTTATGTAACATATTAACTCTAGTAGAAGAATATTGAAACAATTGTCAATATGTTGATCATTAGTCCGAAAATGTAATTTTACTCCATATTGAGTCTAATAACAATCAATTTATCCTTCCATGTCTTGAATGTGCATCATAAATTTAGTAACATGCTCTCCTTCCTTCATGTTCAATGTGTAGGACTAATTCCTAAGGTCATTCTTTTCAAAACTACATGCTTTATATCAAGGAGACAATAAGAAGAGGAAGGAAATATAAAAAAGGAGAATTCAATATGGACACCTTATTAATTATGAAATTCTATATCTACGGTAAGCATTTAAAAATAGGACAGATTAAGATATAAGAGGTTACCATTGATTAAGACCTACAAGGTCAAGCAAGGAAAAACTTAGAACACTATTTTGAGTTGGTGTGGGTTTGCTTGGGGCATATTTGGCCAAATTTATACAAGTAGATGGTTTATTTATATGGAAGAAAAGTTGGATAGCACTAGGAATTGGTTCTATGAAGTCTTCAACAACAATATATGCCCTCATTCTACCACATACAATGTGTTTATTGTTTGTTTTTGTAAGGAAGGCATGCTCGAAGACTTTAACTCTCAAAGTAGATCTTGGGTGCATTCTGAAAAATGTATAAGAAAAAATGATTCTAATTGTATAAACGAATAAGATTTAAACATCCTAGTTGAAACCAAATAGACCTATGAGACTATAACATCAACCAAGTGAATAAAGGGTATTAATATAAACTTGAACATAATTGTATTCTAGTATATGATAATGATGATAATTACATTACAATTACAATTACAATCACATTACAATTACAATTACATTACAATTTTATAATTACAATTACATTACATTGCAATCTTGTACAAATGACTAGGAATCATACTTAATAACCTAATTTACTTAATAACATCCGGATTGGGACATAAGTCTCATCTGCAAAAACTGTAGGAAGTACTTGGGATTTTCCCTAAAACTCATTAGGAGGAGTACCACAAGAACCCCGAAGTAGCTAGCCAATGAGAGGACCTACCAAGAGAAAAGGGCAATGAACCCTACCAGATTGACTATATTCCCACCTGTGAGGAAAAACAAAGAGCTATCGTTTGTGACCAAGTGGTTAGCAGTATTACCTGTGCCGTGAAGTGAGGGGTACTGCCCCAATACTCAGGCCTGAGACAACTTTAGTGGCCAAGTGACTACCTTTTAACCATTAGGAATCCGATTTAATCCGAGGTCCATATTCATCTCCAGTTACTACTACAGCCACCATTGTTTCCATTTATTTGTTAATTTGTTAACAAACAATGGAAATATGATAAACTTAAAATAAAATGTTATTCAATCTTGTATAATTTATTTGCTAAATTTTTAACTAACAATGTCAATATGATAAGTAAAATAAAATGTTATTATTGAGCTTGCATTTATTTGTATTTATTCTTGAGCTTGTAAATTTATTTTTGAGTTTGTATTTGTTTATTTCTAGATCCTAGTCAGCCATCACAATATCGTGCACCCTCTAATTTCTCAAGAGTAATTGGGAGCTTCAATCATGTTGGAATGGCTGCTAATTGTTTAAGAGGGTTGGATGATGCCACTCAAGAAGAGTTCGGGAACCCAACCCCTGATCGGACAATCAAAGAGCATGTTAGTAACATAATCAAGTTTTACTTTGAACAACAATCAGTGATTACACAAGCTCAAATCCTACATGGATTGATAAAACACAAAAAATTGAAACGTGCCACAAAGTTGTTGGGTTTTAAGGATGTTAAAAATAAAAATGCATGTGAGAATGTAACAAAAAATGTAACAACTATATTATCTGCATTTGGAAAATCAATAAAAATTGATATCAGCACTGCTCGTAGGGAAATTACAACTACTATTGTGGTACGAAGCACCTCAAGAAATCGAACGGTCACAACAATGTCAAATCTGCTCCACGTTTCAAGAAAAACACTGCACAAAACACTAAATTCAGGGTAAAGATAGATGAAAACGATGAAGCTGCTTGTTGGGCTCTTATATGAAGAGAAGCATATAAAGATAGGATGGAAGAGGGAATCAGAGAGAAGGTGATAGAGTATTGGGACAACCATTCTCATGCTATACCAGATTGAAAACATGTCATGCAACAATGTTCTGGCAGAGGAATTTATAAGGAGTATTGCAAGCATGTTATGGAGATGGCAGGAGTTGCTTTGTTTGAGGAATTCAAAGAATCAAATCCCGGTGTCCAGATCTCATTTACTATGTTCAGTAAGTTGAAACCATGGTATATTAGGCCAAATACAATTCAGGATACTTGTTGTTGTCGATACCACATTGAATTCCAGTTATACTATGACACATTTGTGGATTTTTGCAAAAAACATTGGGATGGTGAACTATCTCCTCACACAGTGCGGGATTTTATTTCTATGATACTATGCAATAGGAATCATGAAAATGTGTTTTTCAATAAAAGGTGTGTAGGTGGGAGAATATGCCATGAATGTGGTGAATTGGAATTGTTCCATAGGAAGTTTCCTATCGATCCAACACACCATGGATTGTCAGGTATCACAATTAAGTGGAAGAGATATGAGTATGTCTCCATGAATCCATCATCTTCTTCACATGTTCCATCTAAGAGGATCGAATTGCTCTAGGATGATATTCCTATTTAAGACTTCATGGAAAAGTTTCAAAGTCAAATTTACAAATACATTAAACACTCCCACAGGTCAAGGTGGCAAGATTTAGAATTTAAGCATTCTCGTGAGGTTTTTGAGCCAGGCACAATCCTATTGATGCTAAACTTTGCCGAGAATTACACATTTGCTCCTCAAAGAGAGATACAAAGTGAGTATTATCACTCTGACCAGGTGTCCATCTTCATACATGTATTGTATAGACATGCTCAAGCGAGTATTGATGGTAGGGATAGTACTCCTTAGTCACACAATGTGATCAAGGAATATCATTTTTATGTCAGTTGTAATCGTGAGCATGATATATTGTTTGTTCAACATTACTTTGGGTTGATTTATGATTCATTCAAAAATAATGGGGTGTCATTTACAGAACACTGGATTTGGTCAGATGGGTGTGCAGGGCAATTCAAATCGGCATGCTCATTTTATTGGTTGAGTCGCCTTCACAAAGAGACGAGAATTCGACACACCTGGATCTTTTTTGAAACAGGGCACAGAAAGGGTGAACATGATAGTGCAAGTGCATGTGTGAAATGAGCACTTCGGAGGTACCAAATGAGTCATAGTGCATCTCGACTCAAGTGCTCAGCAGAATTAGTTGATTGGTGCACACAAAATTTGGGTTACCAAGCTCATGAACAAGCAAGGTCAGTGCGCAGGTAGGAAAAACCAACAACTTAATTGGAATTTAATAAATGCGTTTGTATTATACATGTGTGTGTGTGTGTGTTATTCGATGAGGTTTCTTGGGATGTTTCCCTCAGTGATGTGAATAGATCCATGCCATGGTATTGCGATACCATACCTAGTTCAAGAGAACTACATTCAATTCATAGTAAAGACATGGGTGACATATTTTCCATTGAAACAAGGAAGTATGCATGTTTCTGTGAGTTTTGCATTGACGCCAATGGACTAGGGGTTGATCATTGCGTGAACGATGCATATGTCAAACAATGGAAATATGTCCCTCTTAATCCAAAGGGGCCACATCCAATTCCGATGTGGCAAGAGATGCACACTGACGAGGCAGTGGTTTCACTAGATCATGATCGGGTTTCTGATTTGGTTAAGCAAGGTACGTGATACTTGATTGAATGTTTAAGTCTCTAGTCCTATACACATGCATATATATATATATATATATATGTATGTATGTATGTATGTATGTATGTATGTATGTATGTATGTATGTATGTATGTATGTATGTATGTATGTATATTATTGTTTAATATTTGAAAATCTTGATGTAGGTGATGTGTTTATTGTAATTGTGCCACCGGGAAATGTTGAGCATGTGGCATACTTTTTGATGCAGTGTACACAAATCAAAAGCAGGTTGGTGCGGCACTATGTCGACGGAGAGTTCACGTACCAAGTTGGTGACCTAGTTGTGATGGACCACTTTTTTGAAAAAGTGAGAAGACAAGGTGAAAATATTATTTACAGATATTTCATGCCTAAATATATATCTTTTCAGTACAATCATCTGGTGGTGGCAGCTAGGATACATCTCGTTGAAACATCTCATTCAAACGAAGGTGAAGAGGGGTGAACCAAAGAGATGGAATATGTTAGTAGCTGGCCATGATCGTATTATGGAGACATGCATTCCTATAACCCATTGGCCGGATGAATGAAGGTTATATGTCACTTTTAATGTTGACATAGTTGACATGCTTTTCAAATGTAGGAAATCAAAATTTCTTCTAAATTATATCATTTGTATTTAAATGTAATTTTTGTAAACATATATATGAGAGTACATGTGCATTCACATATGTACTCTATGTGCATAAACACCTGTACCTAGGAATAGACAAGTTGTAAATTGTAAACTTGTAAGTTGTTAGTGACATGCAATCCAAAGAACAACACATACATTTATTGTGTCCTCATTAAATATACCAATTGCAATCAATATTAATAGTAAGTTATGTTAAATTGTAAGTTTCTGTGAGTTTTGCATTGACGCCAATGGAATGGGGATTGATCATTGTGTGAACGATGCATATGTCAAACAATGGAAATATGTCCCTCTTAATCCAAAGGGGCCACATCCAATTCTGATGTGGCAAGATATGCACACTGATGAGGTAGTGGTTTCACAAGAACATGATCGGACTTCTGATTTGGTTAAGCAAGGTACATGATAGCTGATTGAATGTTTAAACCTCTAGTCTTGTACACATGCATATATATATTTAATATTTGTTTAATATTTGAAAATCTTGATGCAGGTGATGTATTTGTTGTAATTGTACCACTGGGAAATGACGATCATGTGGCATACTTTTTGATGTGGTGTACACAAATCAAAAGTAGGTTGGTGTGACCCTATGTTGATGGAGAGTTCATGTACCAATTTGGTGACCTAGTTGTGATGGGCCACTTTTTTGAAAAAGTGAGAAGACAAGGTGACTATATTATTTACATAGATTTCATGCCTAGATATCTATCTTATCAGTACAGTCATTTGGTGGTGGTAGCTCGGATACATCTCATTGAAATCAAGGTGAAGAGAGGTGAACCAAAGAGATGGAAGATGTCAGTAGCTGACCATGATTGTATTATGGAGACGTGCATTCCTATAACCCATTGGACGAATGAATGAAATTTATATGCCATGACATATAAGTTGATACATTGACATAGTTTCCATGCTTTTGAAATACATAGCAAATCTAAATTTATTCTGAAATATGAAATCAAATTTTACATTGCAGTTGTAATTTGCACCTAGTAGATCTTACATTATAAAGTTGTAAATTTTGTAACATTATAATTGTAAGTTATGTTAAAAATTGTAAGTTATGCTCGATTAACAATTTTTCAAACATGTAAACTTGTGAACTTTGTAAAGATTGTAAATTTTGTAAACTTGTAATTTATTAAATTGGAAAATTGTACAATTTCATAAGACTGTAAAACAAATTAATGATTGTTAAAAATAGAATTGAGATTGTAAAACTTAAATTTAAATTATAACTGCAAATAATTAAAACATTTAATAAACCATAATGTTCAATATATATATATANTAACTCCTACACCATTGATCGAGAGATCGACCATCATGGAAACTACCGCCAGCTGCACTATGCCCCTGGTCTTGGTCATGCACATCAAACAGAAAATTTCCCAGGTGTGAGAACTGCAGAAGTTAAAATGAACTCTGTAAGTCAGTTACGTAACACATATTTAAATTACATGTACAGAATGTGAAAAAAATTAAATATATATATGAAACACAGATCTATGAACTCACCTCACTCGAGTTGAGTGTTAGGTTTGGGAGGTTGAATATCTACCGAGATGATCCTTCATTGGGACCCAGTCGATGAGTGGTATCCCACTCATTTGTAAACATCGCGGCGGCTTCAGTGCCCTCATCTGTAGCTATCCATGTCTGTGTCTGTTTCCATGACATGAAAATAGTTATATTAATGAATTACAATTTTAACTTGAGAATTACAATTTGAACATGTAAATTATAATTTGAACATAAATATGCAAACAATTTGAACAGGTGATAACTAGTATTTCGTCAATTAGCGTGTCATGAGTAGGACTCAAGCGAGGTTGTGTAGAATCATGTGAAATGCCCTTGACTCTATCCTTTACAATATGAACAAGATAAATGAGAAAAGTTGGAACAAACCAAAATATTGTGTTTTCAACAATTGAGTTTAATTTAGAAATTCAAATTAGGATGACAGTTAACACATACCTCGTCGATGTGGGCGGACGAAACTGCAACGGGACCTCGAATAGATGCATCACTTCCAAATAGGACCTCCATGAAATTGGAATCCTGCATGGAGGTCTAACACAAAGCAAAGTATTATTTAAAAAAATATATACCTGACAATTATAGCAATCAAATGATGATAATCAAATGATGACAATGAAGATATACCTATCCCATTGATTGAGGCCTGCATCTATGATGCAGTCTAAAATATGCATCACACGCCATGATATCATACTACAACATTGAGTCATTATCAAGACGGTTGAGAACATCATCGTCCACCCACTGTAACTCAGGATCTGCAGGTGCAGTGGGTGCTCTTCATCTCTCTGCATGCACAACCATCATGCTGGAATGCATTGTCATGAGTGTCACCTTTGCCAATACACCACGCTCCTCAGTCGCTTGTTGATGTATTTGTAACTTCAGAATGCATTCACTTGTATATCTTATGTATTCTACCCCAATGTTTATTCCAGGAAGTATCTATAATGTAATTGAGTCATGTCATGCCCCGATGTTCCAATCAAGAGATTCAATAATGTAAACAATTCATGTAAAGTCATTGAAGTTAACCCTCCATTGTAATTCGGGGAAATATTCCCCACAACTGTGTCAAGGTTAACCCTCCTTGTTGATCGGAGGGAAAAGTCCCCACAATTGTGGGGCACTAGGGTTATTAGACTCTCCTAGAGATTTCATCTCTAGGAAGTAATTGTTAAGTGGGGCTGACATGTTAAAGTGCACATTAAGTGAACGAAAGAATATAAATAGAGAGTGAGCCTTTCTATTTATCACACACACACTCACTCAATGGGGCGCATGAGTGAGAGAGAAGTAGTTCTCTCAAGTGAGAGAGAGAGAGAGAAGCTGTGGAGATCATATTTATGTTTTCAGGTTTTACTGTTGCCATTGGTTCTCATTCTATCTCTGAGGAAGTTGCGGGATTTTATCCTTTTTGGTTTTCCTGAGGAAAATTCTTTGTGTCTCTTGTCTCTTGTGTTTATTGTTGTGCATTTTATTCTCTCAGTTAAAGATCATAAGATAATGCTAGCTTTAATGATAAAAATTCTAACATGGTATTAGAGATAACCTCAGAAGAAGACATTGTGCAGCTACAGAAGCTAGGGCTTCTTAATTTTTGGGTCTCTCTCCACAATCCATCAGCAAAAGTATGCTATGCTGACTCTCCATTAAAGGGTGCATCTTTATGTCGAAGCGGAATTCAATTCTGGGCATTTTGAGTTTTTTGGTGTGGGAAATTAGGGATTCTTACGGAAGAGGAATTTTTGAGTGAGACCGGCATAGGATTTCTTTCCTCATCAAAATTGAATTTTATAGAACTAGGTCGATATTTTTGGTTGGGTGAAACTCCGGGAAATCCAAACCCTAGTTTGACCCCAAGCTGAAAAACCCTAAAATACTAAAACTGATAAGTTTTGGTACATTCACTATATATCGGGATTACGAAAGTATCAAGGGCCAAAAATTGCACAGGTTGAAGAAAATATCCTAATTTACATTCTATCCAAAATTCATCCTTAGATTGGATATATTCTAGGAGATATAATTCCTCCAAGTTAGGGTTCCAACCTCTCCTAGGATTCATCCCCAAACAGCACACTTGGGGAGAATTTCTAAATCTCGGGCTACAAAGGTCCAAAATAAATTTATGAAGATGTGCTAGAAATGGCAAGGATTTTAATTTCCGTGGTCCAAGTTTCAGACCCAGAAGATAAAACAGTAACACATGGCAGTCCTTACAACTTTATTATGCTGAACAATCCTGAAACGGGTCACCTTAGGACAACGATCATAAGTCCCAATTGGTGAAACCAATTCTGATGAAACCTATGATGTTGGAATAGGAATAGGTGAGGATACCTCAGTATGAAGTTTCAGACACATAGGATCAGTAATTTCAGAGATATCGCAGAAACAATAGCAGACATTTTTGCAAAAGAAATTGGAAAACTAGGGCTTTCTGTTCCGGGAGCTTCCCTCCACTGTTTTTAGAAAAAGAGTACGATGGAAAGCTCACCTTGAAGATTTATATCTTTATATCCAATCATATATGAAATATTCCAATTTTTGAAAATCAGGGTTTCTCTGACGAACCCTAGATCAGCAAGCTCCGGAACCAGGACGGACACCTCAAATCGGCAAGATCTAATCTTTTGCTATTTTCATTTGAGGTTCTCATTTCAAAGTGATCTATCACATCAAATTGATGATAAGCTTGGTGAATTTGAAAACTTCCAAGCATGGAAGTATATGATCTCTTGGAAGAAAATGAATTGGACACCTACATAAGTGGAGAGGTTCCAGTTCCAGATGGAGATGAGGCTAAAATCCTTACACAAGAAGAACTTGGTCAAGGCCAAGAAGATAATTGCTGATTCAATCATGGATCAACTTGTACCACAAGTTTCTTCCCTAAAGAAACCAAAAGACATGTTTGATTCCTTGACCAAGCTATTTGAAGGGGAAAACATAAATCAGAATATGACCTTAAGAAACCAGTTGAAGAATGTGAAGATCCAGAATGCAGAGACCATACAGTCATACTTTACAAGGGTATCTCAAATCAAAGAACAACTTGTAACAGTATAAGAAGAAGTGGAGAATTCAGAAGTGGTGATATCCACCTTGAATGGCCTCCCATGATCATGGGATTCATTCATGCGAGGAATCTATGCCAGAAGGAAGTGATTACTTTTAGAATACTCTGGGAAGAGCACACAAAAGAAGAAGAAGCTCGACTCATAATAAGAGAAGAGAAGATGGGAGCAACTGAAGATCAAGCTCTCACCATCCAAATAAGATCCCTCAAGCGATGAGGAATACGAAGGACTCAACTCTTGAAGATTATCCATCTTAGAATTTGTATAAGAAATGATGAATGAAGAAGATGATGAAGCTGAAGGCTCAAGAAGGAGTCTACCCACGAAACAAATAAAGATAAGTATTCAATTGTCATTTCATGATATTGTTTTGATTATGCATTTTATTATATTTAGTTGATGTATTATGCATGATAGAATGTTTGCATTAATGACAGTATACTAGTAATATGCATGTGATGGGTAAGTAGCTCATGGTGCTATACAACTCTCCATTGCTATTTATATAGAATGAAACCTCTTTGCTGCCATATTGGATTAGTGCACAATCTCAATGTTGTCCTGGTAGAGATGGAAGGAATCTAGAAACGTTTCCATGAGATATGGATGAATGTTGTATTGGCTAAAATAGTTGCATAATCATATATCTTGATGATTTTATTATTATTATTATGAAAATACCTTATGAAATGTTTTTAACCATACAACTAATGCATTTGACTTGTAGGAAATATTGCGTAAAATCACCTACAAGCAAAGAAGGATGAGACTTGTTCCGAAGAACAAGTGACGACAATCCAAGATGAAGAATAATATGATGATACTTTCAAAGAAGAGATCTTAGACACAGTGTAGTTATGAACAATGTTGAGTGACATCATTGATGAAGAACCTTCCAAGAAGTAGCTAAGAAGAAAGGGAAGGAGTGTACCAGTTCAAGAAGAATGATGTCTAGGATGCAGTATAGAGACCTGAAGAGAAGTTCATAGTTCCATCATGAAGTAGATGGAAACATCATGGGATACAAGGAAATATTAATAGCACGAGGAATAGACTATGAAGAGACATTTGCAGCCAATGGGAGTTGAGACACATGACAGGAAGAATCATGTGTGAAAATGAAATAAGGACTTGTACGAGCTCAGAAGACACCAATGGGATAACACATACATGACGAGCTTGATGAAGACCTAAACCTTTGCTACAAGGTTGAAGATGAAAGTCTATAGAGGATGACAAGCTCACAGATGGGTGTGAGAAGAACTTTTGAACAATTTCAAGATAGAGGATCTTGGTATCGAATGACCCTAGATGGATACATAGAATATTAGTAGCAGAGGATGCTACTTGTCACTCTAGTACAGAATGTTTCAGTGCATAGAGTATGGAAGACAAAGGGGGTATGATGCTGCACTTCAGAGGGAGTGACTGCAGAAGATCCTGAGGTTCGACATGTTACGACTGGATGGATAGATTACTAATGACTCTAGGCTTTACTGAGAGTAAAGCAGATGCCAACCTTTGCTTCAAGGTTGAAGGCGAAAGACTAGTGATTCTCCTATTATATGTCGATGACTTGTTCTTGACAGAAAAGAGGAACTCATTAAAGTTGCAAGAAGGAGACTTGCTTCTGAGTTTGAGATAAAGGACTTGGGGATGATGCATTATGTTCTAGGCATGGAGGTGTGGAAAAGGAAAGTATGTAGTAGAGATCCTGAAGAGGTTCAGAATGATGAACTGCAAGGCCATGACCACACCTATGGCATCTGACCTGAAGCTATTGAGTGTTGCTTCATCAGAGTCAGTTGATGCCACGATGTATCATCAGATGATTTACCTGACAAATAGGAGACCAGATATTTGATTTGCTGTGAACACATTGAGACATGTTCACCTGATGGTTACAAAGCATGCAGTGAGGTACCTGAAGGGTATAGTTGATTATGGCCTCAAGTATGAGGTGAATCAGACGATTAACCTGGAGGGTTATGAGGATTCGTATTGGGCAGGCAGTGCCATTGATAGGAAGAGCACTTCGAGATGCTACTTCAGTATGGGATCAAGTGTGATCTCTTGGTTTGGTAGGATGGAGTCCTGAATGGCACTGAGTACAGCTGAGGAAAAAGATGTTTCCACTTGCTATTTGGGAGAGAGGAGCTGTGAAGCTTCAGTATGTGATTCAGATCGAGATCTCTCGAAAGAGGGAGTTCTGTCATAGTCGGTGAGATAGGTTGTCTGAGCATAAATCCTGGAGAAACTCGTAGGTTACTAAGATGTAAACATACCTATAGGTTGTCCTCGGATGTAATAGGTCCTAGTGAAGCTCACAGATTATCCTTGAATGTAATCGGCCCTGATGTGATTCTATGCTAGAAATGGCCAAAGTGAAGTTTGAGTACTTCAGGGAGAAGCTTGGTGTTCTCCAGATCGAGGTTCCCTCCAAGGGGAAATGTTGAGTCAGTGATCCATTTTGACTTGGTGAGAGGATTAGGTTCCTTCCTTGGTCAGATGTAAGGGCTGAGCCATTCTGTCATGGTGAGAGGATTGGTTCCTTCCATGTCAAATGTGAGTGCTAAGCCATTCTGATGTGACTATAGGATTGGTTCCTACATGATCAGATATAAGTGTTGAATGCCATTCTTAGAATGGAGTCACCTGGTCAATTACCAGGAATACTCAGCCTGGTACTGAGATTCCATTCTCTGGGATTGAGAGCGCTTCCGATAAGGTGTGTTCACACATGGTCGGATGTAAGTGCAAATCCCTTCTGATGCGGTGTATTTGCACATGCTCAGATGTAAGTGCAGAGCCCTTCCAATGCAGTGTGTTTGCACATGGTAGGATGTAAGTGCAGAGCCCTTCTGATGCACTTTGTTCTCACATGGACAGATATAAGTGTTGAGCCATTCTGACATGATGTGTTTACACATGGTCAGATGTGAGTGTTGGGCCTTCGTGACAAGATGAGGTCAGATGTGAGTGCTGGGCATGCCTTTCTGACAAGACGAGGTCAAATGTAAGTGTTGGGTAGGCCATTCTGACTTAGGGTCATATATAAGTGTTGAAGAAGACCTACATGGAGGCTAGGCCTACAACCAACATGAGAAAGGGCTGGCTCTGTAGAAATTCCTGTGATGAGAAGAATGAAGAGATAGCACCATTTGATTGAGATAGCAAAAGAAGTAATGATGATGATGATTCAGTGATGATCCAACTTTGGTGATGATCTAGATCAAGTGATAATCCAAACATGATGATGATCCAGCAGTGACAATCCAGATCAAGTGATGATCCAAACTTGATGACGATCCAGCAGTGCTAATCTAGATCAAGTGATGATCCAAACTTGATGATGATCCATAAGTGACGATCCAGATCATGTGATGATCTAGACTTGATGATGATCCAACAGTGACGATCTAGATCAATTAATGATCTAGACTCGATGATCTAGTGATGATCCAAATCCAGTGATGATCCAGACTTGATGAAGATGACTTGACAATGAAGATGACTTGACGATGAAGATGACTTAACAATGAAGATGACCTGACGATGAAGAAGACTTGACAATGAAGATGACTTGAAGATGAAGATGACTTGATGATGATCCAGATGATACAGAGAAGAAGACTTGTGCTAATAAATTGTGTTGAGAGAATACCTTCCTAGTTAAGAGGGAGTGTTGATGTATTTGTAAATTTGGAATGTATTCACTTGTATATCTTATGTATAGTACCCCAATGTTTATTCTGGGAAGTATTTATAATGTAATTGAGTCATGTCATGCCCCGATGTTCTAATCGGGAGATTCAATAATGTAAAAAAATCATGTAAAGTCATTGAGGTTAATCCTCCATTGTAATTCAGGGCAATAGTCCCCGCAATTGTGTCAAGTTTAACCCTCCTTGTTGATCAGAGGGAAAATTTCTCACAGTTGTGGGGCACTAGGGTTATTAGACTCTACTAGAGATGTTGGCTCTATTAAGTAATTGTTCAGTGGGGCTGACATGTTAAAGGGGACATTAAGTGAACGAAAGAATATAAATAGAGAGTGAGCCTCTCTATTTATCACACACACACTCACTCACTGCGGCGCATGAGTGAGAGAGAAGTAGTTCTCTCAAGTGAGAGAGAGAGAAGCTGTGGAGATCATCTTTATGTTTTCAGGTTTACTGCTGCCATTGGTGCTCATTCTATCTCTGAGGAAGTTGCAGGGTTTTCTCATTTGTGGTTTCCCCGAGGAAAATTATTTGTGTCTCTTGTCTCTTGTGTTTATTGCTGTGCATGTTATTCTCTCAGTTAAATATCATAAGATAATGCTAGCTTGAATGATAAAAATTCTAACATCGCTAGCTGAGATGATGCAGCTACATCATCGACCCTAAGCATGGTCCTGCCAGGGTAACCTACCAATGGCTCTGGCTCTGACTGAGTTGCAGGGTCTCTCCTAGCCCCAAGATGCACATGACTGCATCCCCCACCAGCACCATAGAAGCTTAATGGTGTGCTAGTGTAATCTGGGTGCATATCCACGACAAACTCTGCATATATATGTTTTGCAAAGTATAGTAGGACTTGGTCATGGTGGGGAAACATGCCCCATGCTCCAATGAACCTGTCATATACATAAGGTTCCATAGCCTCTAGCTTAAACTCCTTGAGTCTAAGTGGTTGACCAGAGGCGTGATCAGGAGGGATATCAAATAATGCTCCCTTCACATCATGGCCAACTGTTGCATCTCTCATTGCAGCCCAGTCATTAGGACCCTTCATAGCGGCCCTTCTTCTCTGACATGTAGAGGCCCAAAGATAACTCAATGGTCCGATGGACCTATAGACCTTCAGTAGATTGTCTATTGCCTCTCACATTATCTCCATCAAACACGATGAGGGAGAGTTCTTAGAAATGGTCTTGATGTTTTCCTACAAACATGCATGCTGCGTGGTAATGTATTGTAGCATGATACGTGTGATATTATCCTCCCATGGTGCTTAGTTGGGAGGGTTGACGCCATGTTGTGTAGCATCTAAAAATTAGATGAAAAAACAAATGTTAGTACTGATAACATTTAATGTTAGATGAAAATATAAATTAAAGGTATTGATAACTAAAAGAAATATATATA
>LPNX010733791.1:193280-225396 GCA_001517045.1 Pseudotsuga menziesii
TGATTGTCTCACGTCTAGGGTTTGGATCTTTTTCCATCCTCCGTGTATTCTCGGAGGATTGAAAAAATTCGGGCAACATTTTTGCTTGCTAGGCTCTCATTTAAAAATTAAACCAGCAGCACAAACGCTACCGATTTACAAAATATTTATAAAACAAAAAATTAAATATTAAATAAAAAACAAATCCAATTTTATAAATATTTTAAAAGCTACCGGTAGCATTTCTGCTTGTCGGCATACATTGCAAACATACTAGGCAAAAAATAAAAAACATCTATAATAATGATTTTTTTCACTTTTAACTTAACATTTTAAAACTTAATTAAAAAATTAAAATTCCATTTCTATTTCAAAAAACAAGCATTGGGGGTTACCTCTCTCCTCTGACATTCTGGTGAAAGGGGGCGTGGCTTGCGTGGTTGGTTAGTCGAGGTCTCCGAGGGCACGGCTGTATGGGTGATGTGTTCGAGGACGCGAACATTCGGCCAAGGTATGTGCTTGATCGAGGGATTTTTGTGGCGAAATGGATTATGGCCACGAGTGCGAACGACCCTTTTTATAATTTTTTAAAAACAGGAAGCTCAATTGAGGTATGAAGCTTGATTGAGGTTTGTAGCTCAATTGAGGTCACTACCTCGATCGAGGGTTAGCTAAACCCTTAATTGAGCTCTTGGTAAACCCTCGATCAAAGTATCAAAACCTTGATCGAGGGTTTAACAAGAGCTCGATCAAGGGTTTCAAAGAACCTCGATCGAGCGCTTGTTAAACCCTCGATCGAGGATGCGCTTTTTGCATTTCACTGAAAATCTGTTGCAAAAAATTGTTACCCACCTCCATTGATGCACCCTTAGTTGGTGAGACAATGAATGCACATTGAAGGAGGAAGCAGAAGGGAAAAGATAAAATGAACACTAAATTTGAACCTAAAGAAGAGTTTAATTGATCAAATGAAGCATCGGGCTCTAGGAAGGACAAACATCAAAGGTTTGATAAGGGAAAGTGATCCTACTATAAGAAAGGAAACCATACATAGAGATATTGTATGAAGAAGACCATAGATAAAATGACAAAACTCCTTAAGTAGCATAATATTTCCCTCCCTGAAGGCACAAGGAAGGCTGACTATAGAGACAATATTGAAGATAACGATGAGAGATGCCATGCAATAAAGGCTAGTTGTTAAAATTCACATGCCTTCCTCATTGATTCAAGAGCCTCCAATCATATGGTGGCATCCATAGAATAATTCTCTTCATTACAACTTACAGATGGTTCGAGTATTCACATGGGTGATGACACTCAAATTCAAGATGAAGGAAAGGGTTCAATCAAGTTAAAGCATTCATTGTTAAAAAATGTACTTTATGTTCCCTCCTTAACTACAAATTTTTTATATGCATACCAGAGGACTCATACAGGCTCACCAAAGTGAGTTGTATTTGGTCGTGACTGAGTGGAGATCTCAGATATCTCAATTGGTAAGCTTATAGAAAAAGGTGTTGCAAACCATGCCTCCATGGCATATGAATTCTCACACTTTCTATCATACTCAAATCCAGTTCCATCTGAGCTTCCATTTGAAAAGTAACACAAAACCTTTCTACTTAAACCTTTTGCACATGATAATGTTTCCATTAGTGTTTCAGATTCAAAATCTGAAGAAGTTGACCCAGTTGAATCGATTTATGAAATTGAAGATGAATTTCACAATGATCTAGATCTAGATCTAGTCCCTACTCCCAATCCTAGATCTAAGTGGGCTCACAATTTTATTGAGGAAATTGGGAACATGAATGGAGAGTCATCTGACATTAGGAGAACAAGATCCCAGTTTAAAAAACAGAGTCATTAGTTATGTCAAGAAAATCCACTTCTTCTAGAGAGGTGCAATAATATTTCAAAAGGATGCTACATGATGATAAAAGGTCTGATCAACAATTCCTCTTAGTGAAGAACAAAATGGATCATTTCACTCTTCCTCCAGAAAGAAGATACAAATGAAACATTCCTTCTCATATCCATCATTGGATTAGAAGAAGATGTAAAAGTTCACATGCATAGTCCCAGGAACCTAGTGCACATAAGAACCATCACACTGCATTACTACTTCATATCGATGTAGATTGGAGAAATATTTTCACAAGTTTTGACTCAAGAAGAATTTTTTTTCTTTTATTATGAAACCTTGACTTTTGTTTTCCTGCTTATTTTTAGGGCAGGGGAGCGGGGGGCGGTGTTCCCATGAAATTTTTCCCATTTCCTTGATTTTGTTAAGCAGTTATTATTTTTGTATTTAGATTGTATGGGTGACCTTTAGTCTTAGTTTCCAAGGCCTAGGCTATCTAAAGTCAGGATTAAGGGAGGGTGTTGGGATTATTCTTAATCCTCCCTTTGACCACATAGTCTATTTGTCCATTTTCCTAGCTTAGGATATCTTCATCACTCCACTAGTGCATGGGGGACACACCTAGGTCACACCTTCCACTTACTGCATCTATCTACATGATTTTAGGTTCCCCATGGACCAATCCCTATAATTTAGCTAGAACCCACTCTAAGTGTCACCCACAGTCTCCAACAATTGACTCTAGTATGTATTAAGTCCATTTATGCTCCAATTCCCATCAGTTAGATCAGTCTCAGTCATCCTAGAGACAATTTCCATGGTTCCGGGGAAGTAGGGTGCATTTTGTCACCTACCCTCATCATTTAATTGGTTGTGAAATGTTTTAGTGATCGAGAGATGCATTAGCAAGCTCTAGTGGTGATTTTCCCACATTGAGATAGCTCCCGAGTCATTCCAGGTTGGTAAATTCGAATCCTATATTAGGTATTCAAATTCTCCTATATGTATTACCATTGTATTACTTAATTATATACTAATTAATAGATATATGATTATTATTCCAATTATTCATCTCATGAGTCTTAATTTGCAATGAATTATTGATGTGAGTTACTGAATTGATTCTCTCTCTTCTACAATATTTTTCATCATTTGAATTCATGCAATCGTCAAGATCCTATGCTTCATTGAATTTAACACTATTTGATCAAACAAATTTTGTATTGTGAACTTCTTTTGTTCCACAGCACCATTCAAACTTGCTCCTTTTTCTTTCCCAATTCCATATTATATATAATTCTTGAACTTTATAAATTATATCTAAATGCTACCTTTAAAATAACACATTCATTTATCTACATAGCTTTAAGGATTTATTCATTACATGTTAAGTCTATAAATTTATCATAAATAGGGTTTTTTCAACTATTTCTTTCTATAATATGTAAATCTCAACAAAACTTTCTAATCACATTTTCCTCACTATGAAAAGTGTGGACTCTATAACCAAGCCTATAAATTTGTTTCTTCAATTTGAAATCCTTAACAACCTAGAACTCTTTCTCTACAAGAAACTAACTCCTTGGTTTGTACATGATACCCTTTAAGGATATTCAATGTTGACTTTACCACTCTAAATTTTAAATCTTTTTCTTTCTTTAACCATGCTCATTTCTTTACGATTAGTTTTCATGGCAAAAATATGATTATATTAAATTGTATGGATTCTTTTTAATTTTTAAAAATATATTTACTTGCTTTCCATTATAATTCTTTCAATTCATGTGCCATCCTTAAGGTCATTATATTTATAAATCTCAAGAGCAAGTTGCAATCAAGAGCAAGTTGCAATCAATTTGGGACTTCATCATTAACATTGCTCAAAAACCACATTTAGTTTGGAACTTTATTATAAACATTGGTGCTCTATTAGTTTGTTTTTAAAATGTTTTTTTAGAATTAGAGAGACTTTATTATCATTTTTTAAATTTTTTTATATATTTTCTATAATTTTATTACTTCTATCTTTTTTAAGTATATTTTGTAAAACACATTGCACTGTTATAGCTTTTTAATCTTGTAATTTAGGCATCTCATTTATGAAATATAGCTTATTTTGTAGAACACATTACAATTTAGGCATTTCTATTAGTTTGTTGTTGATTCTTTCTCTCTCAAAATGAATGGTATAACAGAAAATAATCCATGCAAGGAACCAGTATCAGGGATATTAAGACGTGAATCCAAGAGGTACAATAAATAGACCCACAACATATACTGATATCATTAAAGATTATCATTTTAGTTTGGACGAGCTATGAACTAGGGAATGGCAAATAGAAAAGCACGCACTTAAACTGTCACTAAGGGCATCTTCTGTTTATTGTAGCTGTAAGAGTTCAAAAGTAACAGGTTTTTTCATTTTATCTTTTTTCAATAGATTATATAGGCATTTCTATTAGTTTCTATAATTATATTACTAGTATATTTTGTAGAACACATTGCACTATTCTTAATCTTGTAATTTAGGCATCTCATTTATGCATCTTAAAACATGAAACATGGCTTATAATGGACAACACATTGTACTATTTGAGCTTCTTCATCTTGCAACTTAGGCATTTTGAAATACTTATTTTGAACACATTGTACTATTTAAGCTTCTTGATCTTGCAATTTAGGCATCTTAAAATATGGCGTATTGATCTTGCAATTTAAGCATCTTAAAATAGGGCTTATTTTGATCTTACAATTTAGGGCTTAATAATTCTTACTTGCTAGTTACTTTATTATTCTTATTTTATTTTATTTCTTTTGTCAACTTATTTTACTTTTCTTTTGTTTCTGTCCATTTTTCTAATATATAGAAATTAGTTTTCTATTGTACATATATATTGAATATAGCTACGTTTTAGCTTTATCTAACTTTAAATCTTCTCATGTTGGGTTATTTTTATGTTGGGTGGACTATTATGGATATTCTAGGCTTTAACTTTAACTTTTCCTTCAAATCTTTTGATGATGGGTTGACTATTATGGATATTGTAGGTTTTAACTTTAACTTTTCATTCAAATCTTTTGATGACGGGTGGACTTTCGGAGTTTGATCTTTTGATGAGTATCGGAGTTTCATTACCCTGGAGGGAAAATGGGAAGACATCTGAAGTAAACCAAACGAAGATTGATAGAACAAACCCAACACAATATATCAAGTTGAGATCGACAAGGAAAATCGCAACTCTAATTATAAGAATTGTGATTACAGACGTACTGCCTTATTTTGCAGAGGAATGGAGGCCTTAAACCTTAATATTATTTCCTCCTTACATTCAATTGGCAGTGAATGGCCATATTGTAATTAGTTCCTTCTATTCGACTTGGACACGTGATTTAGTGTCCCGCTGATGTCGAGGGGATGGAGGCAGAATAAGGGTTTCGTCTTCTCTGTTCCTCATCACCTCACGGACTTCATTTCGGTCCATCCTATAGGCGGCACTCACCACATCCTCCGGCATTGCTTTCAAAACCGATTCCCTTCCCGCCAGAGACGACCGGACAGAACTGCATTCATTTGCATTTCAATCATCAATTATCACTTAGGAATCTGAGAAATATTGCTACAAATATATGACATGAGCTTATACAATTAATTGGTATACTATTATTACTCACGCGTCTGATGTTGTGAACGTGATCCACTCCAACCCGTCGTCTCCTGCTTGCTTGATGACTGCGTGGAACTGGGGAATGACGATGAACTGGCCCTCTCTCACACGCCCATCAAACAGGCTCCTCCCTTGGTCTCCAACCACCTCAATTCTCCCCTCCCCTCTCGTCACATACATTATACCATGCGCGTTCATCCTCCACGAAGGAGCAGTCGATGCTCTCTGCAGCAACCATGGACATATACATTAACATTATATTATGTATATATACAACTGAATCGGACTTATAAGAAGTTAATATATTATTGCTTACCGGGCGGAGAATAACCCTCTCGGCTCCTAATCCCAAATACTTGAGCACAGGAAGCTTGAAGCGGTTCACTATATTCATTCGTCCCCCATCTCTTACGTAGATATCAGCATCATCGGGATTGTCGGCATTGTGCTTTACACGCAGTGCGCACACAACCTCTTCAACGCCATTGTCATTCTCATTTGCAGATGAATTATGAGTTTCATGCAACTGCTGCATCATCTCATCATCTCTCTGCCGAGGAGAGCGATCTCGAGATCGAGCTGGGCCAGGCAAGCTGAGTCGCCGGCCATGTTCAACCCTCGCAAAGAGTCGTGATCGCTGATTCTGTTGAAGCTTCCTTGCAGTTTCTAGCTCCACGCCCAACGTTTCAGCCAAACTGCGGGTGCTAAACCCTGCCAAAATGTTGCCCCCAATATCTCTTCTTTCGTCCTCTCCCTCCTCACGAGGACTACGACGAGATGATGAACCTGAGGCTGGCCCAGCCAGAGAGAAGGGCTGTACATTAATTATACATCTCTACACCGTCAGTCAGCTATTAAGGAAACTAAAGAATCTATAACATATAAGCAGTACTGAAAGTGATTATTGGTCGGGATCATGCTTACGCGGTAGCTCCTTCGGCCGAGCTGATTATGAGGGCTGGCTGTGTGAGCAATGGCTATGAGTTGGAGAGGCTCGTTGCCATCGTTGTACCACCAGTGGGCTGCACCTGCAAATATCGCTATTACGTCTCCTCTCCTCACTCGCCTCACCTTCTGACTTGAATCCTCTTCCTCCTCTTCTTCTTCTTCCTCCCGCCGTCCCTCTGATCTGCGGCCTGAGCGTCCCTCTGAAGAATCCTCTCTGAAAGTTTCCGGACAGCCCGGGAAAACAATGCCCACTCTGCCCTCACCTGCACAGGTATATCTAAGTTATATGTTATATACAACCAATTATAATAATCACGAGACATGCAATACTACCTCGGGCAACGTAAACCAGCTCCGGGGCGCTTGGATATTGGGGAATCGCGATGGCGTTGCTTTCGATCGTCTTTCTGAAGAAGGCAACGCCTGCGCACTCTAATTCCTCGTTGTCTTCTCCACTGGAAAACTCGAAGGTGCCACCTTCAGATCTTATCGACTGTGATTCAGACGGTTCGTGAGCGCGTAGCCGCTGCAGCCTCCGACATGGCCCTGATGATCTCTCATCCTCCCCTCCATAACGACTGCCACTTCTTCGCCGGGCATGAGTTACAGAGGAAAGCGAAAGAACAAGAAATGAAAAGTAGATCAGCACGAGAAGTGCCGACCCCAATCTCATCCTTCTCTCCATTTCGAAACTCACGGTTTTGCTTGAGGATGGTCTGCTCGTTCCTATTACAGAATCTACTCCCTGTGGTGTGTAATGATCATTCCGAAATGCTGTAATTATAGGATGCAGAGGGCGATATTATTAAGGCGATGGCTCCATGAGAGAGACACATGGGCTGAACAATGTAAAAGAATTTAGGTCACGTGTGATGCGGCTATCCTCCGGCGTGTCGTCGAAACCTGTCCGTTAAAGTTGGCGTTCTTTCGACCAGTCAACTGGTCATTTCTCCTAATCTTTGTTCTCCATTGATTTATGATTTATTCGCTCACCACTGATTAAATGCCTGCGCTCTTCAAGAGCTATACAGCTTATTATAGCTCCAAGAGGTGAGCTAATCACGAAGGTTTTCTATTTATTAACTTAATCCTTCGTGAATGTGAGCAAAAATCAGATCCTCTCTTCATTGTAATAAGCTGCCACCAACTTACCCCTCATGACAAACCTTCTTCCAAATTCTCTCCATGCTAAAGTACTTACCTGGATCGAATTCAACACTTCGGCCTAAGTGCTACATCTATTAATCTTGCATTGGTTAGTATTAATCTTGTATTGGACTAACCAACATAATTAGCGCAGACACTTACTTAAATGAGAGCTGGTGAATGTTGACGAGTATTGGCCACTCTTAAAATTTTCTTTTATTTTATAAAAGAACAAATGGTAGATCATGGGGATCGACAACGCATTATGATTGTTGGGATTTGTTGTGTGACCTTTTTTGAGTTATTCATAAAGATTATTGTGCTTGCACTAAGTGGGGGTATATTCAATTGTGAGAAAAGTGAAAGGTAAGGGAGAAACATTTTGTTTCGTTCTGCTTGATTATTAGAAATGCATAACACTAAAAAAACACTACCAAGTGCCTAAAATCAAATTCTCAAAAAATCAATTCTCAATTTATGATGATTGAGCATCTATCTAAAGTATTTAAGGTTATGGCTACATTGAATACTGAGCATCTATCTAAAGTACTTACTTTAAGGTTAAGGCTACATTGAATATTAGGGAAGAAATGCTATTTAGAAAAAACTTAAAAATAAAATGAACAATGACTTATCTAAAACTATCACTCTGCCATAGATTGAAGGGTATAGAAATAACATAGCAAAGATCTTAAAGTGTTTATTGTGAATGTGGAAAGGTTTACATTATTAAAAGGGGCAAACTTTTGAGATTATAATTAAATAACACATCCAGGACATCTCATATGGACCATGCAAAAAAATATGTTTTGGCAAAGCAATCAAAAAATTCCAAGCATCATATTTTAGTTAAAAAAGTAAATGTTATTGCAAAAGTAGCTCATCACACTAAAAGACTAGTCACGGAAGATGTAGAGATCGAAACTGTGCAAAAGTGGGTGCCTTCTCATAAATTGTATCAAAAAAAATTATGGCATTATTATACATAACAATAATGTGCATTATGCTAACCTATGATTATTATGCCCTAAGTATAAATAATTCCTCTATTAAATAATGCATTGTTGCCTCATTTTCCTTATGTGAGAACTTCTCTCTTGATGATTGGGTTGAGCTACCAAGATCAAAATGTAGAGAGAAGATACAAATTTAATACATGGTCTCCAAATCACTCGAACACTAAAACTTCACAACAAGGTTTTTAGCACATTGTTATATATTATTTTTGCATTCCATTAATCTACATCAAAATTAATCAGTAGGATGTACATCCAATGCTAACGTTTCTCTATGATTCTACACCTCTAAAACGACCAACATAGATCCATCTTATCTAAGATTTATCAAGAGTGGAGAGATATAAAATCCCTCAAGATACAAAGCTATATGGTAGTGTAAAAACTTAAAGAAATGTTTGCACACATAGGTACTTGATCTCTCTATGCTTGATATATCCACTAGCATAATACCATGCTCTAGCATAATCCTTAGCATCATCATCCAATGCAATTATTTTCAAAGTTCAATTAAGTTTGGTTGACACAAAACATGACACATAATAGGGAATTATGATTTGTGTCATTTTTGCATTGATTTATCTTTTTACTATGTCTTCTTTTATGTGCTCTATATAAGGTGTTGTTTGAGGAGGATCTTCAAATGGATCAATTTTCAAACTAAAAAAAAATCAGGGAAACGACACCAAGACATAGAGTTCGTCGAGTTGATTCATATGTTGTTTGTTTCAATCAAAACACACTCCATATGGAAAAATTATTCAATTATGAGCCTTCGGCTAAATAACATTTTTTGTGCAGAAATAGACGAGAAGGAGGCCACGTGGCACCACTATAAGGGTGAGACGTGGCATCTATACTGTATGGACGCTAATGTGCAACCCCAGAAGGTGCCACATGGATGACTTGGCTGACATGGCATATGATTGGGCATCGATGTGGCATTCGACTTGGTGAACATGTGGACCATTCACAGGGCGACATGTGTCACCCTTAGACTGGCCAAAATTTAATTAGACAACCAAACTTCACTCTCGCAGTTTTGGACCCATGAACTTCACTTGGGAAACCAAACAACTTTACTAATTTTGCTAACCATGGGTCTTAACCTATATATGGAACATGTTTTATTTAAGTAATATTATGGTGTTGTATTGGGGAAAGCGGGGGTCGATCGACCCGCCAAACTTGGTGGTCGGTCGAGACCAGCCCATAATTGGTTTGAAATATAGCGATGACCCAATGGGCCAACACACACACACACATTATCATTCAACCAAAACAATGCAACAACACCCAAAGGGGAGCTTGTGGGATTTGACCCAGGGTCTCTTTCCTGGAAATCCAACGGCCTACCAATACGCCAAGGCAATGAGTCTTGTATAGACCTCTGCCAAATTTTATTTAAGCCCATAGAATTCCCATTAGGGAAGGGGGAGGACCAGCGGACTGAGCGGTAAGCGGATGAGTTTCAGAGCGCATAGGAGGAGGTTGACTGCGGGCATGATTCTTGAGGAGTATGGATGTACGATGCATTAGTTGCAGTATGGATCTGTATGACTGTATGGATCCATCTGAACCATATGGGAACGCTTTTTAAGGTAGAATTTCTACCATGAACCTAGGTTGAGGGTGTCAAATCCTGGTCTACTTTATACTCATTTTTCACGATTTTTCTCTGTGGATCCATTGATGTAGTCTATTTTCTGTTATGAGTAGCCATTTTGCAGGTCACTAATCTGGATATTGGGGGCTAAGACCCGGAAGGCTTGGATGCTGAGAGAGGAGGAGAGTAAACTTGAAAATTGTTATCATTTGATGCATAGATTAACATAGAGAAACATATATTAAATAGGCCACATGGAGGGGTGAGGCTCAAAGAGGGTTCTTTAAGCCTCACCTCTCAAACCATTCTAAGAAAGACACTCAAAACAAAAACCCAATAATAATATAATAACAAAAAGGTAGGATGTCAAAATTCCTTGAATGCTTTATTGAGAAGGCATAGAGACTTTTTATAACATTAATACAATGTGCATTGGGGCCATACCATGGGTTGTGAAATACCATGGATGAGAGAGGTACAATGTGCCTTGAATCCATACCATGGAATAAAGCCATGGGTTGTCAAATACCATGGATGGGATAGGGTGGGCTCTCCATTTAATGCTTTTATGACTCATACATCTTAATTTAGACCATATGCCCCCTGAAATTCGGATAATTCTTCCCCCCTTTGAAAATAATGGTCCCCATCATTTCATGCTGAAAAGAGACCCATGATTACAATGTTCCAATTGTCAATGAAAAGAAGGGTTTTGTGTGGTTAACACATAATTGTGGGTTTTGTGTGGTTGACCCATAACCATAACCATGACTGTGGGTTATGTGTGGTTGAATCTTAATCGTGATTACAATATGATTTAATAAAAGTCCAAAAATGGTCTTTGGTGCAGTTGATGTATGGTTGCAAATCCATTCATATCTTTTGATGCATGCAATGAAATTGAATTTCGTTGAAGACACATTTGAGATGTTGAATAGAAATTTACATCCATATAACATACTTTCTCTGTCATGGTCCAAGGAATGAGAAAATGTTTGTTGAATCTTAGGGGACGCACACACACTGTTTTTGCAGACATATGTTGCTTCAATCGATCATATCTCTTAAACCAGAGATCCAAATGAAAAACTGTGAAATACATGTTTTAGCTAATAGAAACATATTTCCAATGAACTATGGTAGAGCCTCTGAGATGTTTTGTGGAGTCCTTGGTACTTGTTTGAAGTTTCCGTACCTGAGGTCGCACTGTGTAGAGACATAGGTTGCTTCAAACAAGCATATCTCACAAACCAAGAAGGAAAATGAAAAACCAAAAAATAAACATTTTAGATGATAGAAATATCTTTCCAATGAGTTATGGAAGAGCCTCTGAAACTCTGTGTGCAAGTTGAAATATCCATTTGAAGTTTGTGTAGACGTGTTGACCTTCAGTTCATCTATCATGGTGTTTATATGATTGTCATATAACTATGGCTGGGATGAGATGAGGCTAGACTCAGGTCTCCCAAACTCTAATAAGAATTCAAAAAGGATTTTATTCTATTCCATGGACATATGAGGATGAAATAATGATTGTTCTGAGAGTGTAGAGAGCCACAAAGGATGCCAAGGGTTTGTAGAGGAAAATCAGATGTTGTAGAGATCTTGGAACTTCTTGTTGAACTTAGGTATCCTGTATTTCCTGAGTATCAACTGTGATGCTTACAGTGTATGGCTCAACAATGGACTCCAAGTGTGCCAAAAGGAGGCTGGAAATATCTGCAGATCTTTGAACCTGAACTATGCTCAAACCCTCATTCCCATGTAGAGCATACCTGCTCTGATACCACTGATCCAGATCTTAGGGGATGAGACCCAAAAGGCTTGGATGTCGAGAGAGGAGGAGATTAAACCTGCAAATTGTTATCATAGAGTAACATAGAGAAACATATAGTAAATAGGCCACATGGAGAGGTGAGGCTCAAAGAGGGTTCTTTTAGCCTCACCTCTCAAACCATACTAGGAAAGACACTCAAAACCAAAACCCAATAATAATATAATAACAAAATGGTAGGATGTTAAAAATCCTTGAATGCTTTATTGAGAAGGCATAGAGCCTTTGTATAACATTAATACAATGTGCATTGGGGCCATATAATGGGTCAAAACCACAAGTTGTGAAATACCATGGATGAGAGAGGTACAATGTGCCTTGAAGCCATACCATGGAATAAAACCATGGGTTGTCAAATGCCATGGATGAGAGACATCGGCCTCTCCATTTAATGCTTTTATGACTCATGCATCTGAATTTAGACCACATGCCCCCTGAAATTTGGATCAGTCACTTCCAAAATTTGAGGTATAATGCATTATTTCCATGTAACTTGGTTTTGCTGAGATTTATAAGAAACAACCTCCCCATTGTAGAGCAGGCCCGAAGACGTAGTCTTGAATGGATGAACTCCATTCTCAAGTTGGGTTCTTATGTGTTTATGGTGTACATATCTTTTTATGTGTTTTCTTCACATGTGCACATTTCATTATTCATGGTGTTTAACAAAACAAATCAATGATAAGTCAATGAATGAAAAGCTCCCATTCAAGTGTAGTCTTAGAAACAAAATATGTAATAAGAAGAGTCTTTTTGCATTGATTTTGCTTTGTTTTATTTCGAATATTATTGGAAAAACATCTTAGAGAGTGATTTTTATATTGAATTTTTGTCAAATGTATGTATTTTATGCTGCATTTCCCTTATGCCGTACTAGTGTCATAATATCACCAAAATATAGAAGTTTTTCCTCTCTTTTTTTGTGTCATATTTGAGCCTTATTAGCATCATAATTCATTTCTCATGCATCATGTTAGCATCATATTTATATGTCATTATTACCACTTTTATGTTGTATTATATTTGTATCAAAGTTGCTTTACATTGAATAGTGTCACATATGATTGTGTCATATTCCATCACAAGTGAGTCATGTTCAACCAAATTTCTTAGTTTTAGCTTCAAAATTGTGACATATTTATTATTAATGATGTAACTGATTTTATTAATTAAATTATTTATTCACAAAAATGTATATATTTATATTGTAAAGGGGTTGTGGCATAGGAAATTAGGGAAAACATACATAATATTCCAAAACAAATGTACAATAAGGTTTTTTATTTGGTTCCTTGAGTGAATCCAAGGATCATATTTTAGTGCTTGTCCATTCCCTTCACTATTTTATCCATCCTAGTGTTATTCTTTTATGATTTGGTTTCCAACTTTGCTAATTTTTTCTCTTGAAATTCTAATTGTTTGGTCAAATAACAAATGGCTTGTCTCATGCCATCCATTTGCTTGTGCACTCTCCTTAATATTTTCTTTACGTCAAAAATATTGTTAGCCTTAGAATCTTGAAAACATGGGAAGCTAGCCATTGTACTATCATTATCTAAATTTTTGTAAAAGACAACTATGAAATTGCAATATTAAAAGTTTTCTAGTTTAATTTCATTAACAAAAAAAAAATTGAATGCTAGAAAAACTTCCCAAACTACCTATTTGGAATAATAGTATATATTCTAATAGAGCACAGGTTCAATTTTACCCATGAAATTATCAACAAAATAGATAAATTCAACACTACTAAAAGAAAACCTTTGTCCCAACAAACACCAAAATACGTAGAAATACTATTATGGTTTCCAAACTAGGAATGGCTTAGACTGAAGCAAATCAACCAAAATGATATGTCTTGCTTACCTTTCTTCAAACAACCCCTAAGTTATTGTTGTAGACACCAACTTCCTTCTTCCCATGAAAATTTGTTTGCATCTCTTAATTGTGCCATCGTATGCTTAAGATATACCCCACCATCACACTTGATATAGATTAAATGAAGTTCAAAATCTTGTAACCAATATATATTGACAGATGTAAGGGGATTCAGAGCACTATGAGATGTAAAATATCCCTTGTGCTAATCGAGGGAGATTACATGTCCTTCTAGCATGTTGTAGTTCCTCTTGGATTCTATATTAATCCTTAAGAGTGGGTCTCGAGACCTAAGTCCCTTTGCACCCTGCTTTTCTACCATGGAAATAGATTATGATATCCAACTTATGCTCGGAGGGTCTTCATTTTCATGAGGACCCATTTATCCTAGCAGTTGTCCTTGTTTTCCATTTGATCATATTTTTGAAGTTATGATAGTGTATGTGAAATTTATTTACCTCATCAATGGTTTCCAATTTCCAAATAATCCTTTAGATTATTTTTCTTGCTCTATTTCCTCCCTTCACATTTTTTTTTGACTACATTCGCTATCATGAGTGAATCTCCAAATATCAATAATATTTTAACTTGGAAGGATTCAAGGACTAATAATCTGTTGTATAGAGCACATTCCTCCATTATATTCTCCAATTGGGGTCATATAGAACCACCCCACTCTCTCCCCTTTCACTTTCAACCCTTGTATTTATTTTTTACATTATTAATTTAATTATTATTAATGATTTCGTTACTTTTCCTGATTTAAATATTATTGATTATTTAGTTATTACTAATTATTACAAATATTAATTTAATTTTTTCAAATAGAATTTTTGTAATATTTAAATATTGATTATATTTATTATTAATGTTGGTTTATTTACACAACACATTAATCATGAAAGAAAAACCATCCATATATGAACACAAATTTCACACCATGGAAGCAAACATGTAGATATAAATCTATTGATGGACTCTTTCAATTAAATTTTAAAATAGCCATGTAATTTTTATACCTTATAAACAAGTGGTACACTAACACCCCAATGAAATATTAACTTTATATGCAATGGTGCATGAAAAATATGTATACATATAAGGTTCAATGAAATGAACTTGACAATAGAAGCTGATTGTACTTACATCGGATAAATTTATGACTTGGGACTAAGAGCTACATCTACCAGTCTTGCATTTGAGAAAGCAGTACAATAAAATAAATATATCGAAATTATTGTATCGAGTTCATATGGAGTTGGTAAACATGGGAAATACATTGAGAACATGGTGATCTAGCCTTGTAACTCCTTAAGGATAATCGATTGTTACTCAAACATTTTAAATGTGATTCTAGTGCTTTAGCTCAGCTAATACTTGGGACACATTGTCACTTAGAAAATGAGATAGTAGATCCATCCTTGAATTTTTGTAGGGATGTGCTACTCATGCATGTGCATTCACTCAATTGCATGTTCCTCTTTCAGTTAGAACTAGTGTTTATAAAGTTATGAGTCAGTTAGAAAGTTATGAGTCAGTTAAAATCATTTTGGAGAGTGCGCATGGCTCACTAAGGGTCTCTTGCTCCAACTAATCCTAACTAGCATATCATACATTGCATGGAAATTCGAATTGCCTCCATGACCTATTTGAATTTCCTTTCCTATTTATACTTTATACTTCATTCATTGAAGCTTAACATAATATAACTTTCTCTCATGTTATTGACTTCTCTCTTTTGTGTAATGATTAATATTTAGCACATTTATTACATGAATTTGATTGATTGATGATCCCTTTCATGGTATTGCAATGTTGCTTAGTATCTAGATATACATGCTCAAACTATACAATAAGTGTTGAGAATCCATATTGTAAGTGCTGTAAAAATTGATCATGTAGATCTAGGAACTAATACAAGAGAGATATACTATGAAACAAAGATCAATAATTAACTATTCATGTAACAAATTAAAAATCATAAATCATTACACAAACATATAGAACATACAATAAGTAGGAATGATGTATTTTGTTTAACTTGAATGGAGGAAAACACTACAAATACTAAGGAAATTCGAATTAGGTCAAGAGATATTCACCTTTCTCATATTATCACATCCTTATTTAGAAAAATACCCATAGTTATCCATGCACACTCACCTAAATTGAGTTTAACTGACCCAAGAATCTCCAATCACTAAGTGATATATAATCAACTAATTAAAATATGTGCATGCAAATCCCTAAAATCACTCAAATGTGGATATTAGGGCTTGTTGGGGATAGTTAGGGTCATTTAGGACCTATATTAGTGGAGTACATCTAGTCCTCAACTAGTTACAGGCTTATTCTCTCCAAAAATAGGGAGAAATTTGTCAAATCTAGGAATCCAACTTAGGATTGACTCAGGTGGTCAATTTGGATGGGGTTTGTCCCACTAGAGTAATCATGTAAATGTATATGTATCTAGGTAGAGGGTTATTTTCTCTAATACCCCCCCATATCCTAACTAGGTGAAAAAATAAAATAGTAAAATTGGGTCTTGACAATTTACAACAATACTGGGCATCCATGCACATAAGATTCTCTGAAAACTAGGTAAGAGAGAAAAAACAACATGGGAAACCACCGCCATAAAATATAATGTCAAAATAAAGCTTTAAGAGGCCTGCTCAGAAGATACCTTCACTCCCAAAGAATATGTCGACTAGGTGAATTGCTTCTCAATAAAGGGCTTTGTGAAGGTCCTTGCAAACCTTTGTGAAATACTCCTTATTTTGAAGTGCAGGTGATCCCATTCATTATATCCCAACACTTTTAATTTATTTAATGGTGTTTCTTAGCCACTCCTTGCTTCAAATGGGGGAAACCCCTTGAAGATTTTGTCCAAAACTAGGTCAACTGTAGGAGAAAAGGTTTTAGATCTAGAGTATGAGAAGACAATATGGAGGTATTATTCAACAATAAACTAATTTGGGAAATTTTCTCTAGTGGATTCTTCAAATTTAACTTGATTTTGGATAAGTTCTCCAATGGATAGAATAAATTTTTAGATCAGCTCTTCTTTTGGGCTAGTAAAAGGATCTTCCTTAGCTAAGTGGTAGATCATGAATGTGCATATGTCCTCGTAGTACATATGTTTCAAATATTATGGGGGCTCTTTCATCCTCTCAATGTATGTGAATGTGTCCTCATAGGACATATGTGGTGAATATTTTTTGGACTCCTTCAATAATACTAGATCTAGCCTAATAACTAATTAGCATTTGAGTTGTGGAGATAGGATATCCATGGTTGAAAATGAGCTATTTAATGGATGCAAATGCACTTATTCAACCTACAATATCTTGATCCTAAAAATAAACACTAGAACATTAACTAATTTAGCACCCCTGCATCTCTGATACCATGTAAAGCTTGAGCATGTAGATATAGGAACTAATACAATAGAGATATAATGCGAAACAAATATCAATAATTAACTATTCATGTAAAAAACGAGGAATCATAGATCATTACACAAAAAACTGGAACAAATAATAAGAACTAATGATGTGTTTCATTACCTTGAATGAATGGAGGTGAAGAATATAAATAAATAAAAAATTGAATTAGGTCGGGGGGATATTTGAATTGCACATTTAGTACTTGTATTCCAGTTAGGATTAACTAGAGCCACATAACTTATTTAACCAGGAACACTCACCTACACTGATTATAACTGAACCAAGACTCCCCAATCACTAGTTCTAACCGAGTGATGTACAAGTTGTTGACTATATGTCCATGCATATCCCTAAAATCACTCAAGTGGAGATATTATGATTCGTTAGGTCCATTTAGGGATAATTAGGACCTCTATTAGTGGAGCACATCTATTCCTCAACCAATTACAAACTCAATCACTCCTAAAATCAAGGACCAATTCCTAAAATCAGGGAATGTTCCCATAAATAAAGGAATGCACCCAAAAATATAGGAACCCAACTTTGGGTTGAATCAGGTGGTCAATTTGGATAGGGTTTGTCTCACTAGAGTCATTATATCAAGGTATAGGTATCTATATAGAGGGATAATTTCCATAACATCTCCCCATAAGCCTAACTAGGTGAAAAAAAGAAAGTAAAAGTGGGTCCCGACAACTTGTAACCATATTAGGTATGTTGATGTATATGTAACTTCAGAATGTATTTCACTTGTATTTATTATATATTGTAACCTGATGTTTATTCTGGGATGTACTTGAGTTATGTCATGCCCCAATGTTCCTATCAGGACGGTCTATCATGTAAACAAGTCATTGCAAGTTATTGTGGGTAACCCTCCTATTGTCTAAGGGTTAAAGTCCCCGCAGTTCTGGGGCACTAGGGTTATTTGACTCTCCTAGTGAGGTCGGCCCTAGTAGGGTTTTTTTTCATATTGGGATTAGTATAAATAGAGATTTGGACTCTCTATTTAACACACAACTCATACACACTCAAGTGTAGCACATAGTTAAGGAAGGAGAAGACACTGGGGCTAGACAAGAGGAAGTTACTGCTGTCGAGAGATCACTTACTGTTTTGGGTTCTACTTTTGGTGCTGATTCTATCTCTGAGGAAGTTGTGGGGTTTTCACCATATATGGTTTCCTTGAGGATAAACACTATGTTCATTGTCTCTTGTGTTTGATTGTTGTGCTTGTTATTCTCTCAGTAAAGATCCTAATATAATGCTAGCTTAATGATGAAATTATAACATGGGATCAGAGCTAACCTGAGAAGAAGACACTGTACAGTTGTGGGAACTAGGACTTCCTAGTTTGTGGATCTTCCTCCATAGATTTTCAGCAAAAGTAAGGTGGAATAACTCTCCTCCTTAGGGCGCATCTTTTTGTCAAAGCAAAATCCAATTATGAGGTTTTTCAGTTTTGGACCCAACACTACTACCGGAAATTAGGGATTTTCACAGAAGAGGAATTTTTCAGTGAGCCCAGGGATCGATTGATCTCCTCCCCAAAATCGAAGTTAGGGATAAATTTCAATGGTGGATAGAACTCTAGAAAAGAAAAACCCTAATTTTCTACTGAACCAACACTGCAGGATTTCAGATCCAAATCTAGATCCGACATCTTGACCTGGTAAGATCTAAATCTTTTGTATTTCCATTTGAGGTTCTCAGTTTAAGATGTCTCATCATACCAAGCTTGATGAAAAGCTTGAGGGATCTTATAACTTCTGAGCCTTGAAGTATAGGATGTTCCTGGTCATGGAAGAAAATGAGTTGGACTCCTATATTAATGAGGAGGTTCTAGTTATAGAGGGAGATGAGGCTAAGGCCTTGCATAAGAAGAATTTCATTATGGAAAAGAGAATCATTGCTGATTCTATCAAGGATCATCTCATACCACATGTGTCCTCCCTCAAGACACCTAAAGCTATGTTTGATACCCTAACCAAATTGTTTGAAGGGAAGAACATAAACAAGAAGATGACTCTGAGAAACCAATTGAAGAATGTGAAGATTCAGAATGTTGAGACTATTCAGTCTTAC
Organism: Pseudotsuga menziesii; assembly: GCA_001517045.1. Classification (NCBI taxonomy): domain Eukaryota; kingdom Viridiplantae; phylum Streptophyta; class Pinopsida; order Pinales; family Pinaceae; genus Pseudotsuga; species Pseudotsuga menziesii. The sequence continues at coordinate 212,754 of LPNX010733791.1, forward strand.
TTTACAAGGGTTTCTCAGATCAAGGAGCGGCTGGAAGCAGTAGATGAAGAAGTGGAAAATGCAAAGATTGTGATGACCACCTTGAATGGTCTCCCTAGATCATGGGACTCTTTCATTCAAGGAATCTGTTCCAGAAAGAAGTTATTCAAGTTTAGCAGACTGTGGGAAGAATGCTCTCAAGAAGAAGCTCGAATAGCAGCTCGAGAAGAGAAGATGGGAAGTGAAGATCAAGCTCTCACAGTTAACTCCAAGAAAAATAGAAGGAGTTATTATCACTCCAAAGGTAAGATCTCACACTCAATAAAAGATCTGAATACTATTAGATGTTACACAAGTGATGAGAAAGGTCACATATCCAGATTCTGCCCTAACAAAAGAAACCTAAAGAAGAAGGGAAACAAGAGAAGACATCATGCCCATGCTGCAGAGGATGATGAACCTTCCACAAAGAGAATTAGACAAGAAAGTGATGATTCTTCAAGTGAGGAAGAATATGTACTGATCTCCACTCTCACGGGAACTGTTTCACATGGAAGCAATGATTGGCTCATAGACAGTGGTGCTTCGAAGCACATGATGTGATTCAAAGAATCATTTGTGAAGCTATCTGAACATGAGTCACCTCACAAGGTGAAACTTGGGGATGAATACCAATATCCAATAAAAGGTAGTGGTGAATCCTCCTATAAACTAGACTCGGGAAAGTCTTTGAAGATGAAGAATGTATTATTTGTTCCAAGACTAAAGAAGAACCTTCTCTCCATATCTGCATTGGATGCAAAATGAATGAGGGTTGTTTTTGTAGATGGCCAAGTTCTTATGTGGCCAAAGGGAAATACTTTTGACGATGCAATATTGATTGGAGAATAAGAAGGAGGTCTATACAAGTTGAAGGGCCAACCAGATCAAGATTTGGTTCATGACACAGTAGAACCAAATGAAATTTGGAATAGAAAGCTTGCACATGTGCATTATAGAGCACTACCACTTGCAAGCAAAGATGTTGAAGGTCTTCCAGAAATTCAAGCAAAACATGAAGGGGTCTGCAAAGGATGTGTGAAAGGAAATAACACAAAGAAGACATTTCCAAGTAGCGAAAGCAAAGCAAAAGGAATCTTGGAAATTATCCACTCCGATGTATGTGGACCAATGTCATCAAGCTCACTAAGAGAGTATGTGTACTATGTCTCTTTTATTGATGACTTTTATAGGAATACATGGATTTACTTCATGAAGAATAAAGATGAAGTGTTTAGCAAGTTCAAGGAATTTAAAGCCTTGATCGAGAACCATACTGAAAAGAATATCAAGACTTTTCAATCAGAGAATGGCAGAGAATGCACTTCAAATGAGTTCAAGGAACTATGTAAAGACTCAGGGATTAAGAGGGAGTTGTCTACTCCTTATAATCCAAAACAGAATGGGATTGCAGAGAGGAAGAATAGAACTATCAGGGAAGCTGCAAGAGCTATGCTTCATGATCAAGATCTTCCTATGCATCTTTGGGAAGAAGCAACCAGAACAACAGTGTATGTACAGAACCATACTCCACACAGAGTACTCGAGAACAAGAATCCTGAAGAATTCTTCTCCGATAAGAAACCAAAAGTCAGGCATCTCAAAATATTCGACTATCCTGTGTACATACACATTCCAAAAGAGAAGAGAACAAAATTAGATCCTTCATGAAAGAAGGGTATATTTGTGGGATACTTTGAAAGCTCGAAGGCTTACAGAATATACTTCCTAGGGTTCAAGAATATTGACACCAGCAGGGATGTAACATTTGATGAAGATTCAGCCTACATCAAATCCAGAAAGAAACCTGCTGAAGAAGCAGAAGCTCCCAGAATTCATGATACAATCATGAACGAAGAAACTCAATAAGAAGATCGAGAATTTGAAGAACCACAAAGACGTGTAGATCCACCACAGGAGAAGAATCCTCACAAGAGGAAACCTGCTTGGGTATGAGAGATTATCCAAGGTGCAGAAAGATATGGGGTTCCAGAAGAGAATCTTAGAGAAAGAAAGAAAACCATATCATGTTCCAGTTGTGTAGCTTTACTATGTGACTTTATTGATAAAGAACCTTCCGAGTATGAAGAAGCGACAGAATGGAAAGAATGGAAGGATGAGATGATCGAAGAGTATCAATCGATCATGAAGAATGATGTTTGGGATGTTGTCCCAAGACCAGAAGGGAAGTCAGTTGTAACTTCCAAGTGGATCTACAAGATCAAGCATGCTGCAGACGGTAGCATTGAAAAGTATAAGGCAAGATTTGTGGCTCGGGGTTTCTCTCAGAAATAAGGAATAGACTGTGAAGAAACCTTTGCACCTGTATCTAGATACACTTCCATCATATCGGTACTTGCTTTGGCTACAATGATGAAATGGAAGATACACCAAATGGATGTCAAGACTACTTTCTTGAATGGTGTAGTAGAAGAGGAAGTGTATGTGGAGCAGCCACTCGGTTTTGAGACACATGATAGGGAGTCTCATGTGTGTAGATTGAAGAAAGCCCTGTACGGTTTGAAATAGGCACCCAAGACATGGTACAGAAGAATTGACAGCTTTCTATCCAGTTTGGGCTTTACCAAGAGTAAAACAGATTCCAACCTTTACTACAAGGTGGAAGATGGAAACCCGGTGATGCTTCTACTATATGTAGATGATCTGTTTGTGACAGGTATGGATGGGTTGATTACCGATATGAAGAGAAAGCTTGCTGCTGAGTTCGAGATGAAGGACTTGGGAATGATGCATTATTTTCTAGGTATGGAGGTGTGGCAGACTACAGATGGAATCTTCCTTGGACAAGGAAAGTATGTGGTAGAGATCCTGAAGAGATTTGGGATGATGGACTGCAAGACATTAAACACACCTATGGCATCAAACCTGAAGCTATTGAGTGATGCTTCATCAGAGATAGTTGATGCCATGATGTGTCGTCAGATGATTGGGTCCTTGATGTACCTGGTGAAAATGAGACCAGATATATGCTTTGCTCTGAACACCTTGAGCCAATACTTGACAGATCCGAGACATGTCCACTTGACTGCTGCAAAGCATATTATGAGGTACCTAAAGGGTACGGTTGATTATGGGCTCAAGTATAAGGCATATCAGAATATTAACCTGGAGGGTTATGTTGATTCAGATTGGGCATACAGTGCCATCGATAGGAAGAGCACTTCAGGGTGTTGCTTCAGTATGGGATTAGGTGTGATCTCTTGGTTTAGCAGGAAACAATCTTGTGTGGCACGAAGTACAGCTGGAGTAGAGTATGTTGTAGCATGTTCAACTAGTTGTGAGGCAGTATGGATGAGGAAGCTACTATATGATTTATTTGATCTCCAATTAGATGCTACTTGTATATACTGTGACAACCAGAGTTGTGTAAAGTTGTCAGAGAATCCAGTATTCCATGAGAAGTCGAAGCATATCGAGATCAAGTATCACTATATCAGGGATATGGTGCAGAGAGGAGCAATGAAGCTCTAGTATGTTGCGACAAATGAACAAATAGCTGATGTGTTGACTAAGCCATTGGCTAGGGTGAAGTGTGAGTACTTCAGGGAGAAGCTTGGTGTTCTCTAGATCGAGATTCCTCCCAAGAGGAAGGGATGTGTCCGTGCTAAGCCTTTCTAACATGGTGATAGGATTGGTTCCTTCCATGGTCAGATGTAAGTGTTGTGCCCTTCCTACATGGTGAGAGGATTGGTTCCTTCCATGGTCGGATGTAAGAGCTATGACATTGTGAGAGGATTGGTTCCTTCCATTGTCAGGTATATGTGTGAATGCCACATCCAGCATGAAAAAGGGCTGGCTTTGTGAAGACACATCTAGTATGAAAAAGGACTAACTCTGTGTAGATGCCACATCCAGCATGAAAAAGGGATGGCTCTGTGAAGACACATCTAGTATGAAAAAGGACTAACTCTGTGTAGATGGCACATCCAGGATGAAAAAGGGCTGGCTCTGTGAAGACTCATCTAGTATGAAAAAGGACTAGCTCTAAGTAGCTTCCACATCTGGTATGAAAAAGGACTAGCTCTGTGAATACTCATCTAGTATGAAAAAGAAATAGCTCTGGGTAGCTGCCACATCTTGTATGAAAAAGGACCATCTCTGTGATGCCTTATCTGGTATGAAAAAGGACCAGCTCTGTGATGCCTCATCTAGTATGAAAAAGGACTAGCTCTGTGAAGACTCATCTAGTATGAAAAAGGACTAGGTCTAAGTAGTTTTCTCATTTGGTATGAAAAAGGACTAGCTCTATGATGCCTCATCTGGTATGAAAAAGGACCAGCTCTGTGATGCCACATCTAGTATGAAAAAGGACTAGCTCTGTGATGATACATCCAGTATGAAAAAGGACTAGCTCTGTGATGATACATCCAGTATGAAAAAGGACTGGCTCTGTAGAGGTTCCTATGATGAGAAGAATCAAGAGACAGCACCTGTGATGATGACCCAGTGACGATCCAAATCCAGTGATGATCCAGATCCAGTGATGATGATCCAACAGTGATGATCCAGATCGAGTAATGATCTAGATCCAGTGATTATGCCCAGTGATGATCCAAATCGAGTGATGATCCAAATCCGATGATGAAGATGACTTGAAGATGAATATGAATTGAAGATGAATATGGCTTGAAGATGAAGATGACTTGAAGATGAAGAAGAATTGAAGATTACAAGGACTCGAGGATGATCCAGAAGATACAGAGAAGAAGACTTGTGCTGAAAATTGCGTCAAAAGAATACCTTCCTAGTTAAGAGGGAGTGTTGATGTATATGTAACTTTGGAATGTATTTCACTTGTATTTCTTATATATTGTAACCCGATGTTTATTATGATATGTACTTGAGTTATGTCATGCCCCAATGTTCCTATCGGGAAGGTCTATCATGTAAACAAGTCATGTCAAGTTATTATGGGTAACCCTCCTATTGTCTAAGGGTTAAAGTCCCTGTAGTTCTGGGGCACTAGGGTTATTAGACTCTCCTAGTGAGGTCGGCCCTAGTAGGGTTTTTGTCATTTTGGGATTAGTATAAATAGAGAGCTAGACTCTCTATTTAACACACAACTCATACACACTCAAGTGTAGTGCATAGTTGAGGAAGGAGAAGACATTGGGGCTAGACAAGAAGAAGGTTACTGCTATTGGGAGATCACTTACTGTTTTGGGTTTTACTTTTGGTGTTGATTCTATCTCTGAGGAAGTTGTGGGGTTTTCACCATTTATGGTTTCCTCGAGGATAAACACTATGTTCATTGTCTCTTGTGTTTGATTGATGTGCTTGTTATTCTCTCAGTAAAGATCCTAATATAATGCTAGCTTAATGATGAAATTCTAAAAAGGTACCCATGCACACAAGATTCTATGCAAATTGAGTAATATAGAGAAAACCACACAGGAAAACCGCCCCGCCACCCATAAAATAGAATGTGAATATAAAGCTTTCATAAGTCTCCTTAGAATATGGCTTCACTCCCAAAGAAACTCTTGAATAGGTGAATTGCTTATTAGTAAAGGGCTTTGCGAAGATCCATGCAAACCTTTGTGAAATCAGACTCCTTCATTTTAAGTGCATAAGATACAATTCATGAGATCCCAACACTTTGAAGTGATTTAATCATGGTTCTTGACCACTCCTCTCTTTGAATTTAGGAAACCCCTTGAATATTTTGTTCGAAACTTAGTGAATTGTAGGATAAAATTTTGTAGTATGGTGTATAAGAAGACATTCTAGAGGTGGGAAGGTATTGATTCTTGTGTACATTATGATTCTCGTGTACTTGGTATTGATTCTCACGTGAATTATGATCGAGGTGGGAAGGTATGTGAGATTTTATTTGAGTGACTAGAAGACAATGGCTTAATGTCTCATGTAAGCCTTGGAAAATAGGATGGAAAAGAAGAATATAGATAAGTTTTAGCACATGTTGTTGATCCTAAAAATGAGGAGAACTTAATGAAAATAGTGGGCGGTATGGTTGTCAAAACTAATTTGTTCAAGTGTCATGATCTAGTAGCCATATGCAGTTTAGTATGCAAGAATATTGTTTCCCAATGGGAAATCATTTTCGTCCTTGGTTCACATGCCATAAAAAAGTGATACACATGGTTATAGATGAAATCAAAATTGAAGAAAGAGATACTCTCCATATTGTTTCTAAATGTTATGCAATGTCGACGAACTTTCTCCATGTAATTAGCTATGCAAATTTATTACAAGTTTTGAAATTTTTGTTTATATCTTGACAGTAATTTCTTGATATAACTATGTTCTTGAAAATTAGGAGTTGAATCCGACTTTCGAACCAAACAAAGGATAGGAATAAAAGTTAGATCAACATATTATAAACATTCAACCAACCTTATCTGGTAGAAACATGAGTATTATGAATAATTATCCCATTTATAGAAGAAATGATGAAAAGGTACACACTTTCATGATTAGTTCTTACCTATAAATTAAGCTTCTTAGTATTTCACTAATACCTACCTACTAAAACATGCGGTGCCAATTACAGTTGACTCTTGGCTCAATGTCCAATCTTGTATATTGTTCTCCCCATGCCGAGATCAGAACAATTTTGAAGATGTTTCGTGAAATTCATAGAATTGCACAAGATTATGACAAGGTTCATCACACTAGAGGCACAAAGAGAACACAATTTGTTCAAATTTGGGAGGAGATGGAGAAAATTGGTGTTCCATGTAAGCCAAGAGAACGATACCATCATAAAATACAACAATACAATGATCTTAACTATGGGAAATTAGATGGATCAACATCAGACAAGATCCTCATTTGGCATGAGGGAATTTTAAAGGTATAATAATTATGTTAACTTATCAATTATTTCTTATGTGGGACTTCAATAATAATACATTATGATGTTATTATGTTTTGAATATTGTTGAATGCCTCTCAATGTTATTTAGATTTAAGATAAAGCTTATTATTTATTCCCATGCATTGAAACTTATGTATTGTTTATAGGTTATTGAAGGCCTACCGGAAGAAGAGAAGAATAAAAAGTTGGTGAGGTTGGGGAAGTGTTATAAATAATTTCACATGTTTCAACTACAAGGGTGTAGAGGAGATGATGTATATGCATATGAGAAAAGGTATGTCAGTTTCATTGTATTATCTATATTGAATGGTAGTATCATTTCATACATAATTAACATTTTTATCCATTGTCCTTACAGGATTGGCTTCTTTGCAACTGAGTTGATTTTTTTATGTTCTTATTGTTTAGGAGATGAGATGGTTCCTTATATGGATTCCAAAGGGGCCCATTCTCTTGATATGATACGGTCTATTTGTTCGTATACGTTGGGAGGGTTAAGGAATGAAGTAATGGATCGTAAGCACAGAGACATGAAAAATTTGAATAGAAACTAAGGAGGAGGAAGAGGAGTTCATAGGGAGAATAGAAGCATATTCTAACATGATAAAATGTGTCTTGTAAATGAGATGAGAACACAATTTTTAAATCTTGTCATGAGATCAGAAGGTACTTTCCAAATGTTTAGACAAAGAAAATTCTTGCCTTCAAATATTAGAATTCAACTTTGTGTTGAATATGAAAAGTCAAAAAATCAATCGAATAAGGAAATTGTAGCACAATTGGCATCGTGTTTCCCTGATGTCACTTGTCAACAAGTGGAACAACTATTTAACTCATGGGAAAAACAGTTTAAGAAATCAGCATCAGGGACGTTCTGGTCTCGAATCATTTGATATATCTCCCCCCATTTGAACTCTTAGTCAACTCATGTAATGGCCTTAGTGTCCTCAAACTTGATCTCGGTCCTGGAGATGATCTCCACATATGAATTGACCTCACTGCCTTTAGCTTTCTTCTTTCCACTCTTTTTAGGCATGGTGTGAGTTTATTGTTTATAAATTGTCCTTTGGGAGGTAATCCTTCTTGGTGAGAGTAGAAACTGTGACATGAGCATGGTGAAAGATGTATTAGTAATACCATGGTTATCTCAAATAACTTAAAACAACATGCATTTTGTATTCAAAATGAAATAACCCGAAATGAGAGGAAAAGTTGTTAAGTATATGAATCATTGTTCTTTTAAAAAGGAGAGTGCAGTCAGTGTCTAATGTTATTATAGACAACAAAGTTATATTTACCGTTCTAATGTTCTCTACTCAAAAACAATTTTGTGAGGTGGGGAGCGGTAATTCCTTAGAATTTGCTTAGTCATTTCATGCTTGTGACAAGGGTGTGTGATTACAAAGTTTAAATGAAAACTCATCAGCCCATGTGTATATGCCACTATGTGAGTTACACCTTGATGTTATCCTATGTCCTCTTTTGTGCTCCTAAACAATAATAACAGGTCAAAACATGTTGAAAGGTGAACATTTTCCCGCTTATTCTTTCATGCATAAATGTTTGTTGATTTTACCCAAGTCTAAGGAGTTCACCACCTTGTTTAAAAAAAAAATTATTTATTAAGCTCAAACTTTCTAAGGAATGAGGGATTCTAACCACTACTTTCTAAAAATAATGAAGCATGGCAATGGCTTGGTCCAAAAACTAGGAGACAAATTGGTTAATATTCGAGGCACCGTAAGTCTATGGTTTATGCCAAACCCTGGAGAAACTTTTACATAATGGAATTATCCCTAGGAAGGGTTGCAAGAAATGCACCCTCACGCATACATCAGTTGAGGAAAAAATATCCCAACGCTCTAAAGTGTAGCACGACTCAGATTCTAAATCCACAACAAATTCCCTCTTTACCGTATACTTATTCCCCTACATTCTCAACCTAGAAAATGCACAGGTCGCAGAGCATCTGGCCTTTGGTGACCTTAGTGTTGAATCCCGGAGGTTTAAAATAATCATAACATTGACTTGAATACAAAACCCAAACTATGCGGCAAAAACTAAGAAAAAATCCATGAAGGATGGACTAGCAAGTTGGGAGGTCCATGAAAAACCTCTACGCCCTCTAAGGATTTCGTTCTTGGGCACAAAAAAGGCCACAAGGCCAAGGAGCTCTTCAAAGAACACTCTCTAGGTGACTCTAGTCATATTCTTACTGTAACAAAAAAACCCTAAGGGTTGTGGATACTCTGCTGTCAGGAAAAGAGCTGCAGAAAGGAGAGGGGAAGAGCTAACCATGGTAAAACCCCACTAAAACCCTAAACTTCTACCAAATATATATCGCATTTAAATCCATAAAAGAATAAAAAAGACAAAAGTACATTTTCATGCACCTACCTGTCAAGAAGTGAACAGGATGTTGAGTTGAGTACAAGCTCCAGATGTCCTTTGGCGATTGGATGTTCTTCAAAATGGTGTTTGCGGTATAAAATCAATAACCACACATCATATATATATATATATATATGAAAATTGATAAAACCATCATTAATACGGTTGTTGGAAATTTTTATTGTGGTGGCGTCAAAATGTCGTTTGGCACCAAAAATAGAAAACTTGTCACGTAATGTCGATACATGTTGACAGTTTTATCCAAGGTTTTTTGATAGCGTCAATGATGAAATGTGAGTTTTTTGCGACAGTGATGGTGAAAAACGATGAGTTCCTTCGACAGTGTCGGTGAAAACTCATCAAAATATTTCGACGGCTTTCGTCAGAGGAAAGCTTGAAATCTTGAACTTTGGGCTGCAATCTACCTTCGGAAATATTCATTGATCAACCTGTCACTTATAGGATGCAATTCATGAGTTTCTTCGATAGTTTCGGAAAAAAATGGGGAGTTTCTCTGATACATCGACAACACTGGCCGAGTTCTGCCGAAACAACCCATCGTGAAAAACTCCTTTGGATCTGGCTGACCATATCGACAAACCTAGCCGAGTTCTTCCGATACGTTAGAAAAATTGGTCGATTTTTTCTGATACGTCGGTGGCCGTGTTCCTTTGATACGTCGGCAAAATGGACCGATTTCTTCCGATACATCGGCAAAACTGGCTGAGCTCTTCCGATACGTCGACAAAAAAACCTGATTTTTAACTTAGAAAAAAAAAATCCTTGCGCAACTTCTGGGAAAAAATAAGTGTTAGGATGAACTCTCTAGGAATGAAAAACTTGTCCAACTAAGATTAAAATCAAAAAGTAAGGAGGGGCCCCAAAATGTAATTTTTTTTTGGGAAGCAGTTGTAGTAGCAACAGGTTGGTGAAAGGTTCAAGGCTTGTTAAGATTTTTATTTTTGAAGGAAAGTCTCGATGATAGGGACTAATAGTCATTGTAGATATGTCAAATATAAATATTTCTATGTTCAAAACTTTGAGAGGTTAAAAATTCTTCTAAATATTTTGCATGTTTTACACTTTCATGACATCTTTAGTGACGATTGGGACTCCTTGTCATACAATGCGGAGGTGCATAAACACATGTTGTTAAGGTATTTGCATTCAAAGTTATGAAGTGTGTGTATAAATCCTAGAACTTGGGATAACTAATGTTTTTCATAGTAACTATGGTTGGATGTAGACATAAAAAATTATATCCCTTAAACCCATCGCAAAGATTGCACACTTCAATGTTAAGATGTAATACTTGATTGGATGATGAAATTTTTGAACACTAGATACCCAACACCACACTCAAATCATCGACATTCACATAATAGCATATGTTTCCTACTCCCTTGGTATACCCCTTCACACCAATCCACGTGGCACTTGAAATTCCAAAGCATCCTACTTGAGGTTTAGGGTCATCATTACCAAGACATGGTAATATCCAAGGAGGTGAAGGGAAAGAGGGAGGTAGTTATAAATATATAGATATCATTGGGTGATAAATTATAGATTTAGGGAGTGAAACAAAATAAATCTAATGGACTATGGGGATGGGAATTATGTCATCATGCAGTATGTATTTAGGTCACATGAGGAGATTGTTGAGAAATGGGAGTGTTTTAAGGTGATATCTATCATACATGATTTTGAGGTGGTATCTATCATATATGAAATTAAATTATTTTATGAATCATTTTTTCTATAGTTCCTATGAACAAAAACTTTGTAGGTGACTTCACAATGGGTGTCTTTTTAATTATATAATTTTGTTGACACACTTTTCCATATTTCATGTGATTAGTCCAAATGTTTGCAATCTTATGTTAGTCCAAATATTTGCATCCTTTTGTCCTTTTACCATGTGCTTCCTTGTGGATTTGTTGTCTTCACCCCATTGGCCACTTTGGTCTCCACATTACCATTATGCTTGGTATTTGACTTACTATGGGTATGCTTGAAGGGTCATGTAAGGATGGAATAGTTGAACCTAACTTAGGAGGAAGGGTATCACAAATATTGAAATGGACACCATAAACTTGTTGTAGGCCAATAATTCCATATGCAAAGGCTCATATGATGTCATGGGGCCCACACATAATCCATGAGTCCTAAAGGAAAACAGTATGGATTCAAACTAACTATTTTGACCTTGGACCAGGTATAAAGATATTATAATCATCCTTAATGTGCTAAAATCAAAATGGCCATCCTATCTTGATCACATGACAAATATTCCCTTTACATGACCTTTTATGGTGTCTAAGGGACACAATGATGTCTCATGAGCCCCATAGACAAAAATTATGGTATAATACCCTACATTTTTGCATTAAACCACATCACGAGAACCAAGAACCATGCCTAGTGTTCAAAAATTCAAAACTAGAACCATGTCCCACTTCCAAGCCAAAGATTCCCTATGGAGAGCCAATATGGTGGTTTGGGACCACACACATGGACCATATCTCCATAATAAAATGCTATAGTGTAAGGTCCTATATTTTTCAGTATACCATGGAATGGTCCTTAAGTTCCATCCCTAATGTACCCCTCCTCAACATGTTTTCCATACCTCACATGTAGGAAAAGGATTCCATACACGGGCCCTATGCAATGATGTGGGTTACTATGCAAAGAACATGAGCCCCATAGGAAAATTTTCTATCCCAACAACATGGGTTAAATGTTATCAAATGAAGGATTAGTGTCCAAGAAGAATCGATGATGTGACGAATCTCAAAATTGGCACCATATCCCTATCACAAGAAGATGGACTAGGGCCTCATGTATGGCTTATGTAGAACCCAAAAGCCACATGTTATGGACTATTAAAATTCTGGATCTTCACCTTGTAACATGAATTGGGTCATGAGACCTATCCTTGTTCTACTAAACCTTCAAATGTGATACCACATCTTAATCACATGCCAAATATTTCCTATGCATGGGATATGTTGTGGGATTTTCAAATGCGATATAACCACCACCCCCAAAAGTACAAATTATCATGACTTTTAAGGGAGGTTTTTTAAAAATCGCCTTAAAAAATACCTTTAGGGAGGGTTCAAGTCAACCCCCCCAAAATAATTCATGATAATTGGACTTTTGAGGGCAGCTTTATCACAACCATCCCCACAAGTTTAAATTCCCATAACTTTTTGGGGTGGGTTTAAAACAACTGCCCCCAAAAGCCCAAATATCATGCCATTTGGGGGTGGATTTCAAACAAATTCCCCCAAAAGTCCAATTATTATGACTTTTTGGAGCATCTTTAAAACAACTGTCCCCAATAGTTCATTTATCATTACTTTTTTT
>LPNX010733816.1:8078-18552 GCA_001517045.1 Pseudotsuga menziesii
ATTATTCATTAAAGGGAGATGGTATTTATAAATGTGTAGAACATGATATACCATAAGGAAAGGATTGCCGTATTTATGGGACATCCAAAATTTCAGGCTATCAAATAGGGATTTGGAGATCTCTCCACAGGAAAAATCATGGAAATTATTCCTTTGACAATAAAAACGATGCCATGTGTTTTTCGGGGTCATTAAAAAAAAAGATAAAAATGTGGAGGTATGCTGCTGCCACTCCGCTCCTGGAAATTCAATGGAAATATTCTTTAAATAGGAAGACTGGGAGCTGTGAAGGCAGGGGGGAAGGTAGAGGATTATCTCTGTGGAATGGAGAACCAATGAGAGGACTGTGAAATGGGGACAGATCCACTGTGCCATTTCCTTCCAAGAATGAGTGGGCCTTAAGAGGGTATTCATATCCGAGTAAGGGGTTCGAATGGTACCAAAACTTTGGATTTCGATCATATCAAGGACATGTTAGGGTCGATAAGCGTTTACATCAAACTTGTTGGTCATTCGTTGAAATGGTTGCATTCTCCGAAGAACCCGGTTCAGGTTACGGTATGTCCTTCTCTGCATAAACCTTCTAACACCCATGTGTGGCTAGGAGATATGGATTTGCATCGTTAAAGGTTAGCTTGAGTTATAGCTTCCATAAATCTGATAATCATGCATATTGGCTTGAATCCTAGATCAAACCCTTGCATGCGGTTCCTTTCTATGATTTATGTTGGGCATGGGATTTTTGTCCTGATACAAACATCCGATCTTGGTATGTGATTTCCTCTGAATAAGTACAATAAAAATTACTTGATGTGTATTAAGGAACAAAATATGAAGATATAGCGTTACAACCTGTATACTAACCGAATCGCTATACAGATCATCCCTTGTATGCGATTTTCCCTTCCAAATGTGTATCCATCACAGATTTTTGAGTTTTAGGGTCTTTCGAGATGCGTTTCAGCTTGAACACATGCGACTTATATTTAGTTCTTATGCAGGGTTGCTCGGATCTATTGTTTATAGATTTCAAGGTATAATGTATGCAAGTTCACCCTGAAGGGTATCCACTACAAATGGCGAGATGTTAATCCCGAGAATATATATATTTAGCCTTAAGAACAACGTTATACCTAGATTCGTTGATCTTAGCTCCAAGGCATGCATTTTCATCCTGGTTATGGGTATCGAATTAGAGGCCTGGCCAAACACATTACAGCCTTACTCTCTACGTTTTTTGAAAATCGATCTAGAAGGATAGATATGTTATATGTTGAATCATTGCATTTTCCTTTATTGTAGTCCGATCTATAAGATCCGAGTGTATGTATTTTCCAGCCGAGGTTTTGCGGCTATACATTTAGTTTCCCCTCATCAATAGTGGAGCTTAGAGATGGTAGCTATGTCAGTTTTGAGTTGTGAATAGATCTATAGATTCAGGGAGCATTCCATTCGCTAGTTTTGTGATCAGTTCATCCTCCTTTTCTTAAAAATAAGCTAAATCGCATTACTGAAATCCGTCCGGTTCTGTTGGGAAGTGTAAAAGGGGCAGTTCTTCCTTACTTTATTTTGATTTGATTGTGTTTCCTCTGACCCATTGATTGAGGAGGAATAAAGGTGATTCGGCCTTTGTTTTTAATTGTTTTCCTTGGACGGTTGGCTAGGTATGGACAAACACGATTCGCCTAGTTAAACTGAAAAAATCACAACCAATCCCAGCTCAAGAAAAACTCAGTGAAAACCAAACTGCATTTATACACATAAATATATAACATGGTTTTTAATTATTTGTTGCTCGAATAGCTAAGCTGACCAATAATCAGTAGTAAGGGTAAAAAGAAAGGGCATAATAGATTGATATAGATTTAAGAAAGAAGGTATTATGTTTAAGTAGAAGGTGAGGTCCTAGGAAAGGATGAGAAGGGCCAAAGTGGTTTTAGAATAAATATGGTAAACTGGTAGCTAGAATATATGCGACTAAACAATAATCGCTTAAAGGGGTTTCTTAATTACTAAAGTTTCGTGTAAACGCGATGATGGATAATACTGCATTATCCAACCTTAGTAGTTAAGAAAATCATTTATGGAATCCCGGAGGTAGCTAAAAACTCAAGGTTTATATATTGATTGTATTTAAAGAAAAATGATTTCGAACATCCATAGATTCCAATTTGCAGTGTAACTATACATCATTGACGATGTAAAAGATGGGGTATGTTTACCCACAGATTTCCTAGAGATACATCTAAGGAACATAGGCTATGGATATGAATGAAAAGTGTACCTCTTTGATTCACTAGTCATAAATAAAATAATGAGTAGTCTTTCAAATAGGACATCTTTGCTTAAGAGAAGGATAATTCTAGAACTCGGTATTTTGACGGTGGATCCTTTATGACTAAAGTTTAACTATTAAAATAATGAATTTAATCAATTAAGAAGTCCATACGCTAGTTGCAAGTGATTATATGTTGAAATGTGGAATTTGAGTATGTATAAATAAGTAGTCCTCTATTGACACCAAACACATTTACACATTATTGTATGATGTTTTGATCATACTATTTATATTTAGGATTGTAGTGCCAACTCGAGGAGTATTATGTTATAATTACTAGGTAAGGCCTTTATTCGATGACTAAAAACTAAAGGACTGTTATAAAAATGTTAATGTGCCATGGATAATTGATTTATATAAATGCGTGTGTCGAGAAAAATCAGAAGGATACATATATATTTTTGATAAGCGAAATCCGAACTTAGAGGAGCCTTTGCAAGTAGGTATAAGATGTCTTTAAGATGTTAATTTTCTTATTGACATATATCGGTATGTTACAATTGCTATTATATGTCTCATATATTATGAATTGCGTTTATATGTATGGTTGACATTGTGTATTTGTGAATAGCTATTATATGTGTCATATAATATTATATTAAAAAAAATTGTGAAAAATGTTTAAATTATTTTTTATAATTCTTAAATGATAAACTAATTAAATTAAAACTAACTATTAGAAAGTAATATATTATTATATTTTTAATTTTGTGGATTGAGACAACATTGACTTAGCATGTTCAAACTGAAGCACTCAACGTGACACAATCAATGGCATGAAGCGTCAAATTCTTCGGCCATTGTCTTTGACAGGCCATCTCAATCCTTTTCTTTGACGTGGTGGCATTGTTAAGAATATCACCAGCATGTCATTTTTAATATATCTGTGATCTCAGTACGTCAAATCTATTACTGAAATGGAAATTCCTTCGACAAATGGATTACAATGGTTCTGACCCTGCATTTAATTCAGATATGTGCTTGTAATGCAGCTTCAACCATATTTAGATGGGTAATGTACGTAGAACAGTAATTATACGCATCTAAATACACTTCAGATTACATTACAACCACTGATCTAAACTGGTAAAGAAATAATTGGAATTCATTTAAGTTTGGTTGAAATGGTATTATATTTACGCGTCTAAACATTGAAACCAATTGAACAGAGTAAAATTAATTACTGGGATCATAATAAATGAGATGTTGACATAAGTAATAAGCACAAGCCACAGGGAAGACACTTTATGCCGGCATGGTTGAAGAATTGAGGGATTCTATTTACACATACTGGGCTAATGCTTGTTGTGAATCGTATTGAACGAATCGAGATTTTTAAATGTTTTTCTCTATGAAATGCGAATCAATGCTTTATATCCCCTGCTTCTTGTCTTCTTGCATGTTACACAGAAACACCAATGGCATCAGTGAAATTAAGCACACGACCAAGATCAACCAAATTAATAAACATGGAAAAAATAGGGTTTTAAGATTGTAGAAATGATTTGGTAATTCATTGTCATTGGAACAGTTATTGTTAGAAAAACTTTCTGAGTTGGTTTTAAGTTGTCTTTACTATTATTTTTAAAGATCTAGATCTACTGTTGTGAAATCTAGAGAGCTGGCTAAGTGTCCTATATGTAACATCTAATTAATGGATGTATAAGTGTAATGTAGTTGAGACATTCTGATCGGAACATTTTATGAGTACTAATGTGTTTCTTTTTTATTTTGGTATTAGAGCTGGTTTGCGCCTAAGGCCATCACAGAATGGCGTGAGAAACCAGATCATGAGAGATTCTGTGAGAATGCATATGCTGTAGGAGCATATTAGCTTAGACAAAATTAGTTTTTGTGATTGATATGTGTTTTGTATTGCGGAGATGTACTTCGAGATTCGTGGGCTGTGACACATCTGCGTGAGAGGTGAAGCACTCCGATTAGTTTGGAGACAGAAATTGCTTCTAATTTGAAATCCTTGCCACCCATGAAAATCACTACAACGTGCAATATGAAGAGGCAGACATGGCGGCCTCTAGAGAGGATGCAAGTAACAAGAAGAGCCATCGTTGGATGAAGCGTGTCAGCGGAGAACAGGTCATAGAGAAGCTGAAAGATGCCATGCAGGAAGTGGGGCATTTCTTGATGCAATCAGGTCCAAAAAAAAAGAGATGGAATGGGTGCAGTCAACTTTCAACAGAATGAAGAATGCAACATTTGAGAAAATCAACCAATATATGATGTCAGGAACATTGAAGACGTGAAGATCCAAAAGAAGAAAAGGCTTTGCTGGCTGAATATGTGGAAATTAGAAAAGTCGTTGTAAGCAATCTCAAGTCATATTATGAGTGTATGTCAGATTTGATCTTAACAGTCAAAAGTGAACAATGTTGAGAGTATGGGATGAAGTAAAGCTACTTGTTCAAACTGTAGCTGACGATTTTCCCGGTTCTCCAGTATTTTTCGTGTCGCAAAACAATTGAAATTTTTAATTAGAATGCAAAAAACACTATGGCTTGGCGCACCACGATGTGACTCTTCCGATAGCAGCGACAGTCTTCTTTCAACGACGACGGTGACCCTCTTTCGGCAGCGATGGCGACCCCATTCCGGCGACCTACTTCTATCAACCTCCTCATGGCTATGTGGCTCGCCTACCGACCACAAGCTTCTTCTAGTGGACACCTCCCATGAAGGTCGCATTGAAGTCGACCACTAACCCACCAATAATATGACCCTTACGACGGGAAGCGCCCAATTTTTTTGCCATTTCCACACACGTTAAGAATCAAATGCGCCTGCATCCTTGGGCAAATTATGTTGCACTCTGCGCGAAAGCCAGTATTGAAAGTCAGGAGACTCTGAGCAAAGCTAGTTACATCCATAGGCGTATGGTTGAAGGAGCTGATTATCAACATTCACATATATCTGACAAGTGTACAGTTATGATCCATTTGATGGTCATCATATTTCGTTTAGGGTATTGATTGGTTTAATAACTAGTTTTAAGTTAAAGGTAATCAATCTTAACCATTTCCTTTAACTGCACTCTTTTGTGGTCCGTGGATTTAGGGAGGAACTATTAGTGGCTCCTTCTCTCGACAATTTCATGGTGGCTTCATGCATCTAACCATTTCGTGGGGAGATGTTAGAATAATAATGGAGAAATACTTATGTTAGTATATTGTTATGTTGTTTGTGTACGTGTAGTTTCAGATCCACTATTGTAGGAGTATGTTGAAGGCTCTCTAAACCTATATATCTGTAACTATTACCTATGAATAATCAAGCCGTGTTGAGCGTTAGTCTCACCTTCAGTCTATGCTGCTGTGCATGCTTTGTTGCTCTCTGATTACTTAATTTGGTATCAGAGCTGAGGTTGGAGGAACACATCCAGCTGCCAGTGTGTGGAGAAGAAGCAGACTGTGGAAATCGTGGGATCCGAGATCGTTGCTGGAAGAGATCGCTGAAAGGAGATTGTAGCCCACGTGGAAGATCGTGGAGGCAGAAGTATTGTGGATTCCCTCCTTGCATCCACATGTGAAGACCACTGTGATTTCTTCCACCGAAGCAGCGATACTTCAGCCTCCCAGCTAAAGGCTGTATGCAAATCAATCCGTTCAATTGAGATTTCCTCCAATTGAATATCGCTGCGTCCAATTGAAGAGAAGACGAGACCGTGAAGGAGACAGATCTAAGATTTACAATTCGCTGCGTCCAATTGAAGAGAAGACGAGACCGTGAAGGAGATAGATCTAAGATTTACAATTCGCTGCGTCCAATTGAAGAGAAGACGAGACCGTGAAGGAGACAGATCTAAGATTTACAATTTGCTGTGGGCAATCCACGAGCTGCTGTGAGGGTTGTTTGCTGCTACCGTGAATATCGTAGATGCAGCTGAAATCGTGGCTGGTGTATGATTTCCTCCTATGTCGGGATTGAAGAGCCTGATCCCTGCGAGTGTGGACGTGAAGAATTGAGCGATCTGGAGCTGGGCGCAAGTGTTGAAGGAGATCGCTGTAGAGAGCTGTGAAGCGTGGAGATCAGCGATTTCTGCGTGTGAAGAATTCCGTGGAGATCAGCGATTTATTGGTACCTGGAGTAGATCTATTTTTTTCCATTCTGCACATCATTGGAGGAGTTTCCTGGGCTAGAGTAGTATATTTATTTTCCTCTCTGCGTGAAAGAATTCAGTGAGTTCATCCTGGAGCGGTACTGTATTTTGTTGCTGCGATCTTCAGTGGTGAAGGTAATTATTCCATTCAAAATGGACTTCCTCATGAGACTTGCTTTTGAAAGCATCTTTGAAGATTCATTTGCAGATGAAGAGATTCCGCTGGAGCAAGAGCAGGTTATTGAAGATATGAAGAACGTAAATGCATTTGATGAGATGCTCATCGATTCAGTTCCATTGGTCTCTGCTATTACATTAGCTGAAGCGCCATATTTCCAGAATGTAGCGAGTAGTGCGCCTACTAATTTCACTGTTGGAATTTCCAAGCTTAATGGTCAATCGACCTTTGATGAAAAGGTTTGGGATAATGAGTTTGGATGCATACTTACCGATTCTAGTGTGAATGATCCACCTATCAGAAAATTAGCCAGCATAAGTGATAGAATGCCTCATGGAAGAATTTTTGCCAGCATTTATTTGCCTAATGTTGCTGTGGACAATTCAAGTGAAATTATTAAGAAGATTCCTCCTGAGCGATGTTTGTTGATTAATCTCGTTGCTTCTAATGACAACGCATTACTCTCAATTGAGAATAGTTTCCTGTCATGCTTATCTACGCGATTCAGAGAAGGAGCTGCACGATTCAGAAGGGGAGCTACAAATCATGCAAGCATATTTGCTGAAAGTCTATTTCTCCATTAAGGGGGAATGTTAGAATAATAATGGAGAAATACTTATGTTAGTATATTGTTATGTTGTTTGTGTACGTGTAGTTCCAGATCCACTATTGTAGGAGTCTGTTGAAGGCTCTCTAAACCTATATATCTGTAACTATTACCTATGAATAATCAAGCTGTGTTGAGCATTAGTCTCACCTTCAGTCTATGCTGCTGTGCATGCTTTGTTGCTCTCTGATTACTTAATTGGAGATTCATGCATTTTTTGGGGTGGCTCATGGATAAGTGAAAGCATATCAAACCCACTAGGCCAACTCATATGCTAAAAGGTACAATCGAAGGATAGGTGATGCAATTAGAATGCATATGTGAGTTTTTGTGAGGGTAACTCTCGGGATTCTCGAGAAAGACCGCTTTAGCCGTTTTTCTTTTTTTACTTTAACAAAAAGTCAAAAAAGTCTTGTGACCAAAATACATGGAATCACTGCTAGGGATTTTTTATTCGACTTATTTACATATCCAGAGATGCACTTAGCTTTTAAAGGTTTTTACTAAACAATTTCTTAGTCTAAAGATGTGGAATATGAAAAACATTTTTCACTAAGGGTAACTTGGGATAAACTCCAACAAAACTATATTGTGACTCTCACAATATCATATAACCAAATACTAAAAAAGACTCGTGTCCAATACTCTGAGGATTAAAACTAGAATTTTTAAGATAAATTGCAACAAAACTATATTGTCACTCACAATATCATATAACCAAATATTAAAACAAACTTGGGTGGAATACTCTAAGGATAAAAACTAGAATTTTTAATGGATGAAATAATTATGGATTCTTTGTGTCTTTCACTAAACAATAAATGTAAATAACATTCAAGATGTGAGGCTAAATAAAACTTGCATTAAACTATAAACTATGGATTTATATATCTTGTGGCGGCATAACAAAGAACTATAGCTGTAAATACAAAGTTGAAATTTACAAGGATGTTTCACCTTTCATAGAGCTTTGGCTCTCAAAACTTTCTCAAAAAATAGAAGCTTAAGCTTCAAACTCTTCACATAGTTTTTCCTTCTTCTATATCTCTGTGTATGTGTGTTCCATGTCTATTTGTCTATTTTCAATCTTCTTCTTCTTATAAATAAAACTTCTACCGACTTAGATTAAAGACTGTAATAACTAGGTGGGCGAGTGCAAGCTAATGAGGGTCATTTTTGGCACGTTAGATGCAATACAAAGCTGAAAAAGCAGGGGTAGGGGTCCCTCAACATAATTTTATTTTTTGAGATACTTTCACAAATATCTTGGTTTGAGTAAATAAGATTAGGTTTCAAAATATATAAGGTTTATGTATTGAAATTTTTTATAAGTAGGGCCTAAATGATGCTTTCGAGATACAAATTTTCAAGTATGTAGAGAACATATAGCACTAGTGCAACGCTATTTTTAGAAAATAAAATTAGTAATTTTTTTTTTTTTAATAATTATCTAAGTGATAATTCTTCTAAAATGGTATGTCTTTTGTGTGTGTAGTCTTTGAAGGTCTTAATGAAATAATCACTGCACCATATAATATCTTTTTAAAAAGATTAAGAATTGAAAAAAGTTATGGAAAAAACACTAACAACATGTTTTTTGAGTTAATGAGTTAGGACACAATAGAAGTTGAAAAAAAGAGGAAAATTTAATACTTTTTAATAAAAATTAAATATTTAGAGTCTGCTGAAAAAATACTATTTATGTTTAAGATTTCATCAAAAATGATTGTGTGTCGCATACTACAACGAGTGTGTAAACAATGGCTTGTTACGAAAATGGAAGAAATGCCTAATTAGCTATGGTTTATCATATGCAATAGCACAGGTTTGGTATTACCGAAGAAAACTCCAAACCGTACACATAGGACTATTGGTGACATGCGAGAAAGTGAATTGGCATGTTTAAATTCAAATTACATCTCCCGCCCTTGTAGACTTGGAAAACATGTGCGAACTACAAAACACATGCACGTTATGTAATTCTATAACACGCACCCATTTTGTAAAGCTAAAAATTTTGAACACTATATGTAAGATATCAAATATATGGATAATAGTTTAGAGAGGGTGTGGAAGGGTCAAGGGCCTAGGAGGATGTTGGAAGTTCATGTGGGGATGGTTAATAGTTGAGAGGGAGTGGGGAAGGGTTAAGGGCCTAGGAAGATGTTGGACGTTCAAGTGGGGATGGTTAATAGTTGAGAGTGGGTGGGGAAGGGTAAAATTCCTAGGAGGATGTTGTAAATTCAAGTGTAGAAAGATGAGTAGAATGGGAACATTATGTGTTAAAAGAGTGAAGGGGAGTGGGGATTGAGAGAATTATTAGGACAAGAAGAGGTGTTGAAGACATATAGTTTTAGAAGAAGTACACGAGACTTGAGTGACGAAGGGGGATAAGGTGGAGGGGAGGAAGTGGGTGATGGTTTAATGAGAGAGAGGATTGGTGAATGGAAAGGTGGATGTGGAGTATTAGAGGATGAATAGGATCTATTGGAGGAGAGAGATGAAGGAGGGGGAAATTGAAGAGCTACGAATGAGATGCAATAAAACAAAAAATAGTGATCATAGTGGGGTAGGGGGTTGAGGATAAGGGATAAGTTGAAAACAGAGAGAGAGAGAGAGAGAGAGAGAGAGAGAGAGAGAGAGAGAGATGGTGTCAAAGAAAGACGTTCGAGGGTTGAGAGATGGAGAGAGAGGGAGGTTGTGAAAGAGAGAAACATGGAGAGGGAGGGTGAAAAGAGATAGGGAGGGAGGGATACAATTTGAGAGAGAAGGGGGGGGATAATGGCACATATGGTTGATAATTAAGGGAGAAGGGAGGGAGATATTGATAGAGGGAGGTAAATAATAGGTGGAGAGATAGGGAGAGACATAGGGATTTTTTGAGAGAAAGGGGGACACACACACAGAGATAGACGCAAAGATTATGTGGGAGAGAGCGGTATGGGTGAATGACATAGGGAGAGGAGGAGGGGTGAGAAATAAAGAGAGAGTGATGGAGGGAAGGAAAGTGAAGTTGGTATAGAGAAGGTGGAGAGAGATTATGAGATATGGGAAATGAGGGAGAAACACACACAGACACATACATATTGTGTGGGAGAGAAGGAGGGAGGGGTGAGCAACAAAGAAGGAAGGGGGGTGAATGATATAGAGAGTGATATGGAGGGATGGATAGTGAGGGAGGTATATAGAAGGTAGAGAGATACTATGCGAGAAGGGGGGTGAGGGAGTGACACACAC